>JAXQQM020068691.1:0-76531 GCA_034641835.2 Pinus albicaulis
ACAATTTCATATTGGCAAGCTTGGTTTGGCATCTAGCAGCATTTTGGCATATTTGATTTACTAGTAACTCACTGTTTTCATGAGATATCTACTGTTGTCATACATAATCTCATTATTGTCCTAAAGGGTTAATAATTTCTCATTTAATTGGAATGCAAGTTATATAAAGTGCTCTCATTGTTCTACATGCTATATTGAAGAAGGATCGTTGAACATTGGAATCTAACATTTGCCCGTCTCTTATAAGTATCTAAGAAATCTTTCTTTAATATTCCCAATTAGCGACAGCTAATTGGAAATATTAATTTTGACCAATTTTGCCTTATTATAGTTGGAGCATAAATAAAGTGAGTAAAATATTAATTAACTCACTTAGGATAAAGCACTTACCTAAAGTCCACATCGAAATTGAGGGAGTGGGGCCTAGTGACCAAGTGGACAGCGCATGAAGGGAGGACGCAGACCACATGGGCAGCGTGGGGCCTACCTCATGCTGTTGAGAGGGATAGCGTGGGCCAAGGAGCACGTGGGAGATGGTGGGGCCTAGGGAGCGAGAGGCCCATCGTTATAAAAGGGAGGAGAGCCCCCTCATTTGGTCATTCATGTTTATGCATATTGAGCTAGTCATTTCGACTTGGATCACGTTGGTTGTTTAGCTTGTCTATAGTACTGTTCAGTACATCGGGTGTCTCCGTTCGGAGATCCCACCCTCAGCCCCGGGAGTCTTCGAGTGCTTGCTCGGGTGAGGTATTTCCATCAGCATTTTGCAGGAGGATCAGTGTTTGCATTTGCAGAAGAGAAGAGCATCTAGGGACTGCGCAGTCTTGAGAGGGAGGGCGCAGTTCATCTTGGGGGAGCTCTGGGTTGGTGCCATTTCGGAGGATTCAGGCCGGAGGATTGAGCAAGGGGCCAGCCCTTGCCTATTGGGGACATTTGACAGAGAGGGAGGTCATATTTTGGAGGATAGCATTCAGCTCCAGCGTGGCCCTTGGGAGGATAGCATAGATCCTCAAGGGAGGCATTTTTGGGGGTCAACCATTTCAGAAATGCTCTCTGGGCTTTTCTGGGTATTGTGAGTAGAGGCTGATTCCAGAGTATCAGATTTTTCTGAGTAAGAGAGCAACCCCAAATACTCATTTTGTTCCAGCAATAGTAACAGCACGGCAGTATTCCAGCAGCTTGGACGCAGAGCAGAGAGCAACCATTTCCATTGATATTCTGAGAGTATTCCTACACTTGCCTGGTGCAAGTCGAGGTGCCATCATTCTGATCACCTCTTGTACTCATTTCTATTTCTCAGTATAATAAAATGGCTTAGCATTCTCTCTATTTCATGTGTATCTGCTTCATGATCTGTTTCTAGCATTTTATATCTTGTTGTATTCTTTGTATTACTATCTATTTCCCCTTCGGAATATTACAGTGGTATCAGAGCTCATAGACCTGGCTCGGCCTGTGGAGCAAGTTGTCTATGACACCGGAAAAGAAGCCGTATATTTGCTACAGAGGTAGAAAGTACCGTGACAAAGAGCGTAGGTTGCAAATCACCTACGGAGAGGGTGACTGCGTTCCAGTGGTGGACGCAGAACAGGAGGAACCAATGGCAGATGATAGTGACGCGAAGAAGTTTGGGGAAATGCTCCTCAAGTCAGTACAGGATCTGTCAAGGCAGATCGAGGTGATGGGACAGAGGTTCACTGCTGTAGAGGCTAGGCAGCGTGAAACCCCAAGGGGTTTCCAGGTTGGTAAGGGATCAGGCACATCCCACCATTTGCAGGAGCACGATGCCACTCAACACATGGCATCTCATGCACCCACACATTCCGCTATGCCCACTTTTTTGGCTGCAGACACAGGGGCAGGAGCACAGCAGGAGCAGGAACCTGGCCACATGGGTGATTACTTTGCTGAGTACCAGGCATATGGGCAGGAGTTCAGGGATGCCCTTTCATTTCGTGATTTTGTCCAGCTCCAGCGGGACAGCAGACCCCGTGACCATCATAGGGGACACCGACATTATCATGACGGAGACACTCAGCGTACGATGAGCAGGTCCATTTGCCTATGTTTGATGGTTCATCAAACAGTTCGGCAAAGGCTTGGGTGGAGAAGCTGGACATATACTTCCAGCTCAACCAGATGGCAGAGACGGAGGCCATCAAGGTGGCAGCATTGCATCTGGATGGCGAGGCCCAGGATTGGTGGTTCCACGGGATGATTACACTCGGGCATTCGACAGTGGCTACATATGCCGAGTTCACGCGGAGGTTGATAGAGAGGTTTGATCGGAGGGATCCGGAGGAGCACTTTGTTGAGCTAACGAGGCTCAAACAGACCGGGAGTCCGGATACATATATCTCAGATTTCCTGAGACTTTCGGTGATGGTGCCAGATCTATCCGCGGCACGGATGATTTACATGTTCATTGAGGAGCTAGCAGAGCCGCTTCGGGGATTGGTCAGATCCACTAGACCAACCACACTCCATGGCCTTGGTGGGGACCGGGACTTGGGATGCACTCCGGGACCGGGGACGCCTTACCCCCGAGAGACGGGCTTTCCGGCCTAAGGGGAAGGATGTCAGTTCACTCGAGGGAATCGGGCGGAAGGAAACGAGTTGGATGATGATGCCAGAGGGCCAGAGGTTGCTGAAGAAGAAGAGGTTATGTTTCACTGTCGGAGGCGTGGGCACCAAGGCACGAGATGTTAATAGATAGTTGTGCACTAGCAAGTTCACAAGAATACATGGAAAATGAAATAACTCAAAGCATAAAAAAAATTATACCAATAGCTCACAATGCACCATGCTCCAAAGGAAGAACACCCATGAATGGACCCCCAAAGTTTTTTTTATTGATATTCTTGAAAAGTGTACAAAGTAGCAGCGCTTCCGCAAGCACAACAACTAGTAAACAATATACAATATGAGAGCCCATGGCTCCATTATATAGAAAGTTGACAGTAAATGCCAATGAAGAACCAAATGCCAAGTGGTGAGAAGGAGGAGATCACAAGGAAAATTCGAATTTGATATGTGGAGCTCCATTGCCAAGTGTAAAAATCAAATTCTAACAAGTGGACATCATTTTCTTCTTCCCTTATGTGCCAAATTCGAATGTTATGATAGAATGACAAGTGTATATGGGTGGTAATCCATGTAGGGACAATTTCCCACAAAAATCTCCACCAAATATTCTCCCAAATCCTCTCAAATATGCACTAACTTCACAAATTCGAATTTCCAAGTAAGCAGTTCTCATTTAATGCCAGAAAATCAATTTTATTTGAGCACGTCCTTTCCTTGATTTTAGGAGTCCACATCACCTTGGGACTTCACTTTAACTCCTCCATAATTTTCCACTTCATTTCCAGCTCATTTAGCATGTGTGGATATTTATTTTTCTCCATTTATTTAATTTCTGACTAAATAAATTGCCAAATTTCTCACTAAACTTAGAAAAGTGGGTTTTGAGGGTTCAAAACACATTTTTAACCCCTCAGAGTGTGTCATAATAGAAAGTTTAAGGTGAGAGGGGTAATTTTGATTACTCATACCCCATACAACTTCTCTAGGCAACACTTATTACAATTCAAATACAATTTTTATTGCAATTTTCGACTTGCGGAAAATCTAAAAAATTAAAAAATCACTACCTAAACCTAACCAAATTCCACGAAATTTTTTGTGTGATCTAGTATGTTAATATACATTGACTCTAATCACTAGGACTCACCCAAGGCCTCACCATCAAGTCGTACTCCGGCTTTGGGGTAAAATTGGAGGAAATAACTCAATTAATTATTAACTCCTGGTAGGGAGATGATAATTAACCAAGTGAAAAAAACCTCCCAGAGTAATACTCACTTGTTGGCAAAGTCCTAGGCTACCTAGGCTTGTTACAGACTCAATACTGACTCAAAACTCATCATTACTAGCATCACTTATTACAATTCTCTGTAGGGCGTGAAATCTGGGTACAAGAGAAAATGATAAGAAGTAGAAGTAGACTTTAAAAACTCTGTTGAACTGATGATATTTGAAGATATATGATGGTACAAGTGTCCTTTGGTTCATCCTTTGGCACGAAGTCTTCATATAATCATCAGGTGCCACTCTAGTGGTCAACAAGCCCCTTTCTGCTTGAGGGTGGATTGTCTATAAGGCTGCAAACATGGATATACCATGTCTCCCTCCTCAAAACTTCTCTCGATCCAATGCCTATCTGCATATAATTTCTACTCGTTTTGAGTTGTGTGCAAATTTTCCTTAAGAGCCTTGAAGATGTCTTAGCTCTCTTGGATCCAATCTTTGGCCCTTGGGGCCCGACTATCTCCAAATACCAACTCTGCAAATGAAAATGCATCATAGCCATATAGAGCTATGAATGGCGACATTCCATTCAACATGAGATAAGTGGTGTTGTAGTAGTATTCTCCAAGGTGGAACCACTTCACCCAAGCCTTTTGTTGCTCGATCACATAGTTCCTCAGATAACCCCCTAACCATTTGTTGACTATCTTTGTCTGCCCATCCATATGAGGATGATAACTTGTGCTAAGAGTGAGCTTCGTGCCTACTAATCTGAAAAGCTCCTACCAAAATCTGCCCATAAACCTGTTATCTCTGTCACTGACAATGGTTTTGGGCAGCCCATGCAATCTAAAAATCTCCCTGAAGAACAATTCTACTACTTGTGATGTTGAATAATTGGAAGGAATCGCAAAGAAATGGGTGAACTTGGTCAGCATGTCTACCACAACATAAATGAAATCTCTCCCCTACATTAATGGTAACCCCATGATGAAATCTATCGAGATGCTCTCCCACTTCTACACTGGAATAGGCAATGGTTGCAGCAATCCTACAGGATGTGTGTGCTCCTTATTCTTTGGACATATGCTACACTCACGGACTTATCTTAGAACGTCTTCCTTGAGACCCTTCCACAAAAATCCCTCTCTAACAGTCTTATACGTCTTAAGGAAGCCCGGACGCCTTGCCAATAGAGAATCATGTGCCGCATGTATAACCTTCCTCTTTAGTTGTGACTCTAGCAACAGATAAATCCTTCCCTTATAGTAGATGATGTCATTGACTACCTTGTACATGCCATCCTGCAACTATCCATCCAAGATCTCGCAAGCTAACATATTCTTCAAATACTCCACCAAAAGATGAGACTTCCAATCCGTTGAAGCATCCATGAAAGAAAATGTTGTTGGCCTCCTGAATAAAGCATCTGCAACCACATTGTTCTTATCCTTGACATACTCTGTTTCAAAATTATGCGCCCGGATCTTGTCGACCCACTTATGTTGCTTGTCATTCAACTCCTTTTGGTCCAGGAAGAATCTGAGGCTATTATGATCAGTTTTAACTTTGAATCGATTCCCCACCAAGTATGGCCTGAACTTGACCAATGCATGCATGATGACCAACATCTCCTTATCATAGATGGAGTAGTGGCACTCATAGTCTCTAAGCTTCTTGCTATTGAATGCAATGGGTTGACCGTTGTTAATTTTGGGCAACTAGGTCCAAAGTTCAAACTCCATGTTGTGATGCTCAGATGACGACGCCAATATTTTTATTGGATTCCTCCTTCAGAGAGGTGCAAGATCGATCTAAAGATTATCTTGATCGGATGAGCAGATCATATATTTTGAATTTATTCCACATGTGCAAGGTCGGCCTCATTTATCCCACATGCATAAGAGATGTGTCACACACCCCCACAAATGCCTATATATTGGAGGGACTTGGAGTTCATTACACACACACATTTTTGTGGAGGCATTCTCTTCTTCCTTGGATAGTGCTGGAGCAGCGTTCGTGATTCTGCATTTAGGGTTTCTTGGTGCAGCGTCTTGGTGGAGCATTCTTGATGAGATGTCTTGGGGTTGTGTGACACATTAGGTTGGCTGACCTTATGGAGACTTTGTTGGTTGAAGCATCCCGCTGACCGTCGTAATGCCACCATTCTTTATCTCTGTTTTGGCTTGTCTTCCATCGATCTATTGGTATGTTCTATCTGCATCTTACTTTCATTAAGCCCTAGAAGTTTAAAGTATATTTTCATCTAGCATAGAACATCTTCAGAATTTAACATGGTATCAGAGTTAAAGGGGAGACAAGGTCCAAACTATGTCGAGGGACAGCTAGTAAAGTGTGGATCTGTTGAAGGGATGTTTTGAAGGCTAAAAGTCAAATTCGTAGGGTTGTTCTAGGGCCAAGGTTGATGGGCATATAGGCCGAGGAGAAGAGGGACACAACGTTGATGTTTGTTCTAGGCCACAAGCCTTAGCACACAGTTGAAGCTGCATAGAAGGTCTAGCCTTTTTAGAAGGCAGCATGGACAGGAGAAGGCTCCCTAAGGGATGTCGTAGCCCTTTGAGGCTTTGTTGTAGCTCCCTAAAGGGACGGGTCAAATTAAAAAATTTCTTCAGCCTGCATAAAATTGTCGTGGGTGCAAGAAATGACAGCGTGAGCCAGGCTACGGAGAAAATTGTAAACGTCGTCAGAATCTGCACCGTGAATTTGCACCATGTATTGGCACCGTGAATTGGCACTGTGAATGGTTTTTGGCACCGTCAGAATCTGTGACAGACATTCAGTGCCAGCCGTAATATGTATCGACGAGAGTTGAGAGATTTCGATCAGTGTGATGTAGTTCATGAAACCGGATGTGGTGGATTAAAATTATCGATTTCCACGTCAGCTGAAGCAAGACATTTTTTAATGTCTGTGATGGCAAATTATTTCAACTTGGTGCCACATCAATTTGAGTCGGTACCTTGGATCGATTCAGCCGACCACGTGACTCTATGTTTGAATTGTGCTGCTGTATTTCTTTTTTTTTGGCAAGAAACAGGGATTTGGCCGTAACACAGTTCCGAAATTCTGTGATTCAGATTCCCGAATTCCTTGTGGAAACATATGTTTTTGTCACTGCTATGGTTGACTGTGATGTAGTGGATCGGATGCCTTTATTTTAGAGTGGCGCTGTGAGCTAGGGAAGTCGAGGCAGGGTGCAATCTCTTGTGCATGCATCGATCGGTGGTCTGGAGGTAGAGGGTCGTTAATGCAATTGTTAGCATGATCGATTTCCCCTATTAAAACCCAAGCCACACATATACAAAATCTTCCTTCTCCGTGTTTGTGTCCAGCGTGCTTCGTGTGGTTGACTGGGTGTGGAGGTTTTTCTGGCTGAGTATAAGTTTTAACCAGGGCCGAGTTTTAGCAGAGAGGAAGCCGCTCAACAAGGATTAGAGCATATTTATGTGTATACCTTGAGCGAAATCGACCTTAGTCGAGGCATGGCAGGCAATGGGAAATTCTTTTGTTGTGGACTAAATCAGTCTGACCACGGAACTTGAAATCCTGAAGCATATGTTGACAAATTCGATGAAGACTTGAAGGTTTGGTAGATCAATCTGAGGGCTTGTTGATAATTTTATGATCTATACCTTGATGCAGCATGATGGATATCAAATGGGTGCATTAGAGACTTGTATTAGTTAAGTCTGAAATCCGTGGCATTTCCTTATGGATCATATAAACATTAATAGTGATGCATTATAGTAAGTATGCAGTACTGACAGTGATGTAATATTGACAGTGGTATGTGGACAGTATGATAATATTGGCAGTAGTTGTAATGGTGCAACATTAGGTGAAAGCCTTCGCAGCTTGGAAGTGGAAATTGGAAGTGCTGATGGAATTGGGAATCTTGGATAGATTGATGCATCTAGAAATATAAAAGGTGTGCAAGATGAACATCGTAATAGAAGACCAACCCAACCAAAAATTGTTTGTTAAATAGGACAAAGTGATTTAAGTGACCTTATGGAGGAAAAATCACTGTGTTAAAATCCTTATCTGAATCCTGTGATCAATAACATTGAAGCAGCATAATTATTATGAGAAGGCAAATATTTGAGCCTTAAGTACATTGATTTGGATATCTACTGTAAGAAGGCAGATGCATTGACAGTCAAAGAAGAGGTATGTAAAATTGTTCTTACATGAAAAGTCTGTTAAAATATGTTGTCTAAGGAAACCGAAGGATAATGGCTGGTCGATGAGTCTGACACATGACAACATACCTATGATATCAAAATATATGTGACCTCATTATATAACATATGACAAAATCTATATGATTTTGATCTGTGGTATCTCCAGTGGCATATGGAAAAATATATGACCATGTAGTATTGTATGGCAGTATGGCAATGATGAATATGATAGCAATGTGTATGATAATATCATGGCAACACTATAATCAGTGATATGACAGTGTATGATACCTGTCAAGATGTATGACAGAAGTATGACAGTATATGGCTATGATACTTGTATGACTATAATTCCATAAAATAAGCCTTGACAGTGGGTAAGTAAAATTTAGACCTATGATTACAAAGCCCTTTCCGAGGTTGGTGTCTGGGATGCCCGAATTCTCAAATAATCATGAAGGCGTATGTCAGGGTCATGAAGGAAAGCATATAAGGGGATTTTCTTCATTCCTCAATTATCACAAAGACATCTGATGCACTCTGACTTATTTGATAAGCTGCCTATGAAATCATTGGGAGGATGTTCTGATAGATGACTCTATTAGAGGAGCTAGCAAAGAGGGAGACCTCAACCGTATATTCTCCTGAGCAAATGGCATTGCTGAAAGAACGAAGAGAAGAACATCATGGCTTTGGGATTCTAACAAGAATGACGGGATATATATGGCTCCAAACGGGGACATTTCATGTAAAGCAAAAAGCCGAATAGATACCAAGGGTATCTAGCAGCCATCGTACAATCTGAGCCTAGATCATTCGTAAAGCATCAAGTATGGAAGGACGCTATTATGAAGAATGATGTCTGGGATGCGGTCCCGAGACCGAAGGACAAAGCTATTGTCACCTCAAAATGGCTCTATAAGATCAAGCATGGATCTGATGGGAGTGTTGAAAAGTACAAGGTAAGATTTGTTGCCTGAGGCTTCTCTCAAAAGGAAGTCATAGACTATGATGATATACTTGCACCTCTAGTCTGATATACCACCATCCGATCTATTATTGCCCTTGCTGCTACGCAAGGATGGAGTCTACATATGATGGATGTGAAGACTGTTTTTCTGCATGGTTCGATACAGGAAGAGGTGCATGAGGAGCAACCTCTGCGTTCGAAGTCCAGGATAGAGACTCCCATGCATGCAGGTTGAAGAAAGCCCTCTATGGGTTGAAGCAAGCCCCCAGGGCTTGGTACGAGAGGATAGATAGCTACTTGATGAAGGTGGGCTTCACTTGAAGTAATGTTGATCCGAACCTTTACTTCAAGGATGATAGAGAAAATCCTCTCATTTTGGTTCTCTATATGGACAATCTCTTCCTGACAGGTGTTGACCCTCTCATTCATCAGTGTAAGAGGGAGATCGCTTCCGAGTTCGAGATGAAGGACCTAGGACTGATGCATTACTTCCTAGGCCTGGAGGTCTCACAGAGACCTAGCAAGATTCTCCTCTCTCAAGGAAAATATATTGTGAAGCTACTGGAAAGATTTGGAATGGTGGACTGTAAGTCCGTGTCAACAACAATGGAGCTCGACTTTAAGAAGTTGAGTGGAAGCGTTGTTGGGCCCGTGCTAGCAAATCCTACCGAGTATCGTCAACTCGTAGGGGGCCTGATGTTCTTAGGGAACATCCGTCCGGATGTATGTTGTGCAGTGACCACTTTGATTCAACACATGGTTGATCCTCATAACATTCACTGGGTTGGTGCCAAGAAACTCTTGAGATATCTCTGGGGCACGATAGACCATGGGCTGAGATACACTGCCGAGAGTTTGAGACTCTGTGTATATGATGATGCCGATTGGGCTGGCAGTGTGGTGGATCGCAAGAGCACATCTGGATGTTGCTTCACACTTGGGTCTACTTCGAACAGGAAGCAAAAGTCAGTAGCTTTGAGCACCGCCGAGGCCGAATATATTGCAGCGTGTATGGCCTGTTGTGAAGCCACTTGGTTGCGAAAACTCTTCAGTGATCTATTCGAGCATGTGTTAGATGCCACCGTTATCCTTTGTGATAACCAGAGGGGGATTTGTTTGTCAAAGAATCTCGTGCTCCACGATCGATCCAAGCATGTTGATGTTTGGTACCATTTTATCTGGGATATGGTACAGCAAGGCGCCATAAGGCTCGATCATATAGGAACTGATGAGCAGGTCGCAGATATTCTCACAAAGCCCTTGGGGAAGGTCATGTTCCTAACCTTCCGTGAGAATCTTGGAATCGTGGAACGACTCTATTTGGAGGGTCCTGTTGGACGATGATCTCTGGGAGCTCCAGGGGGGCTTTGGGGATAGCTTCTTGGAGCTATAAGCAACCACAGGGCTAGGCTTGTCGAACCTTGTAGGTGTGCTTCTGCCCCACCGTGATGATATTGAGTTGGTTTACCTCTCTTTGATCTGTGCCCCATATACATCCTACCCATGGAGTACCGGACTCATGGGAATTACCTCTCATTTGGCCAATGAGGTGGGAAATGTGGAAAGAGGCCAATAGCAAGACTGATGGACGCATCAGAGATTGTCGTACTCTCTATGTCTAGGATGGCACATGTCCAACCACTTAATCTGGGATCAAGTCTAGTGAGGTTTCAGACCTCCAACTGACTTCGGGTCAGTTAAACTAACTTCGGGTTAGTCTATGAATCTCTTGAGTCCAAGTGAGGTTTTGGACCTCCAACTGACTTCGGGTCAGTTAAACCAACTTCGGGTTGGTATGTGACTCCTTTGAGTCCTATAGAGGTTTCGAACCTCTGAGCTGACTTCGGGTTAGCTGTGAGTGATGTCTTTGTGACTCACCTTTTGTTTTGAAATAAAGAAGCCAGCGAACCAAGTTACGGCGGGATGACACATGATGTTTGGATGGCACTGGTGGATGTAGTTCTCCCTAGTTGAGAGGGAGTGTTAATTTTGGGCAACTAGGTCCAAACTCCACGTTGTGATCCTCAGATGACAATGCCAATATTTTTATTGGATTCCTCTTTCGGAGACGTGCAAGATCGATCTAAAGATCATCTTGATCGGATGAGTAGAACATGTATTTGGAATTTATTCCAATTGTGCAAGGTCGGCCTGATTTGTCGCACATGCATAAGAGATGTGTCACACACCCCCATAGATGCCTATATATTGGAGAGACTTGGAGTTCATTACACACACTTTTTTGTGGAGGCATTCTCTTCTTCCTTTGATGGTGCTGGAGCAGCGTTCGTGATTTTGCCTCTAGGGTTTCTTGGTGCAGCGTCTTGGTGGAGCATTCTTGATGAGACGTCCTGGGGTTGTGTGACACATTGGGTTGGCTAACCTTATGGAGACTTTGCTGGTTGAAGCATCCTGCTGACCGCCATAACGCCACCATTCTTTATCTTTATTTTGGCTTGTCTTCCATCAATCTATTGGTATGTTCTATCTGCATCTTACTTTCATTGAGCCCTGGAAGTTTAAAGTATATTTGCACATAGCATAGAACATCTTCAGAATTTAACAATCGTTCAGCATCAAGACCACACCAATGCCTTCTCTATTAGTTTTTGTAGCATCGGATGGTGTTCTAGTCTCAAACTTTGTGGAGAGGCTAAAACGCAAGAAATCTCCAAAATCCAGAAATCGTTTCCGAAAATTCCACCTAGAGATAGCTTGACTAAATTAATTGACCATCATTTAAATTTTTCCTAATTCTAGCTTAGGAAAACTGGTTAATTAATAGGAATTAATTGAGAAAGGTGAGAATTCTCTAGAAACTCACACAGATCGACTTGGAGATGATCTCAACCATCTATTAAGATTTAATCTTGGTCGTTAAAGACTAAAATGGAGACTATAAGAGGAGGTCGATGGCATTGGAGAACACACATGGAGAGCGAGTTCCTTGGCAGGTCGAGTTATCCAACTTCAAAGGTCGAGCAGAGGAAGAGAGTTCGAGCCAGAAGGGATGCAAAGAGGCAAAGACAGTGATTCCGGAGGAGGAATTCTAGTTCTGAAGAGTCAGGAGAGGAGGTCGTATTATTTCTCCAAGAGGTTGCACAGTAGCCTCAAGAGGCAATTCGATTCAGCTAGCAGTGAGGTCGATTCAGTTTCCATTGGTCAGGAAGCTATGTTGCAGGAAACGTTGGCGAGGAGGGAGTTTCAGCCCAGAAACGGAAAACAAAAGTTGGAACGTGTTTGGTACGGACCAGAAATGCGTTTTAGGTGGTACAGGCGAGTTACACGAGGCTAAAACGTTCCATAATATTCCCAGTGCTTGCTAGTGGAATGTGCATTTTTGTGTTATGTTTTTGCTTTAGATAGGAATAATAAATAAAGTGCGAAATAAGAGGGGTCACCTCACTTTAGCCACCTCACTTTATAATAAAGTGTTCTTTTTTCCTAGTAGCTTGACGTTGTAACTTAGAGAGGGGGCCTTGGGGGTCCACGTGGGTGATGGAGGAGACATAAAGTTAACCCAAGGTAAACTGCGCAGATCCAGGGTGAGTGAGTTTGGAGGGAGATTGGTGCTATAAAAGGAGAGGCTCTCACCTCATTTGATCATCCATGATTTTGATATTCTTATTGATAGCGAGACTTTGTAAACAATATCTTGATTCTTTGTGAGTCGGTGCACGACAGCAGTGCAGTGTCTCAGGCCGGAGAATCTCACCCTTAGCCTCGGGGGACCGAGTGCACGCACGGTAAGGTTTTACGGTTTCACCCTTAGCTTCGGGGGGGACTTAGTGCCGCCTAGCACTTTGCATTAGCAAACGGCCGGCATTTACGACATGCGAGGAGGGAAAGCTCTCTTGTGGGCGCGAAGCAAGAGAAGGAAGGACGTTGAACCTTTGAGCCCAAGGACGCTGTTTTATCTGAAAGGAGGACGCTGTCCCTTGCAGGAAAGATAGGACGCTGTCCAAGAGGACGCAGTTCCAGGTTGACAGGAGAAAACGCTGATTGAGGGTCAGAAGGACGCTGAACAGATCTAGAGTGAGGACGCTGTCTATTCTGGGAGGTAAGGATTGCAGATCTGAGGGTTTCTTGTCAGATCCAGCTCTGGGAAGGATAGATCTTGCAGATCTAGTCCTGTATATTGCAGATCTAGCCTTGCATGTTGCGGATCTGAGGGGTTTGCAGTAGATCCAGCTTGAGGAGTGACAGATCTGAGGAGTTATTGTCAGATCTAGCCCAGATCTGAAGGAGGAATACCAGATCTAGCCCTAGAGGTGTAGATGCAAGGAGATAGTTGATCAAACACCCGTTCATGAGACAGCGGTTGGGGTTTTGGAGGGCGCGGGGGAGTAGGGAGAGTGTGATTGGGATAAGACCAGTTCCATCGGGTGGAGACCAACGAATGCGGAAGCGGATCATTGTGAGGAAGATTAGCTTGATAGCGTTTTCCGGGATCACAGCAGCGGCTTCATACGTACCGGAAAGCTGAGGGTGTGGTGCTTCAATAGCTATTTGCTTGTCTGCTTGAGAGACGGCGTTTCGTTGAGGGTTTACGGTCTTCGGCCCATTGCAGTTCATCTCCGGCTTGCGGAGCGGCTAAAACTGTTGCCCCTTGCTTCACCCGACCCAACATTTACGGTGAGAGGGTCTCCATTTGCCTAGGGCAAGGATAGGTGCACTTACTCTGATTTATTGTACTCCTCTCTATGTACTTTCTGATTAATAAAATGGCTCAGATTTTGGTGTTACATGTGTCAATGATTCGGTGATACGGTTTCGGGTTTATATCCGTATTAGTGCATTTTCGTTTATTACTTGCTTATTCCCCTTTGGGGGATATTACGATGGTATCAAAGCTACGATACGGCTCGGCACTGTGGTGCTAGCACTCTATGGCACCTAGAGGACGCCCCACTCTACTTGGGGGGAGGTGATTACGATTCGAGAAGACGAACGGAGGAATCCAATGGAGGCTATGTTGGCAAGATTGGCCGAAAAGTTGAGCGAGAAGTTGGATGCAAAGATGGATGCAAAGATGGATGCATTCATGCGGGAGGTAACCCGGGAAGGTTGCGGGGGGAACGCGAAAGAAACCCCTAGGGTCTTTCGGGTAGGGGAAGGATCGGGAACATCTAGTCGCATACCAAATGCTATACCCATTGTGTCGGTGCGAGAGACCGATTCCATGGACACGCGACCTACCATGCCTACCTTCACGGTGGAGGAAGTGGAGCAAACGGCATCAAGAGAGGAGGGGTCCCGATCTACATGCGGGTTTGGTTTGCGGATTGGCGAAGTTTGGGGCCGGAATTCATGGAGGCTCTCCCTTTCGATCGATATATGCGATGCCAGAGGTGGCGATAAGTCTCATGATCGAAATAAGGGACGGGGTTCCCACGTGACGATGATCGTGCGACCGGCAAATTTCATTTGCCAATGTTCGATGGTTCCCCAAAGACCACGGCCCGGGTCTTGGGTGGAAAAACTAGACCTCTATTTTCGGCCTAACCGGATGTCGGAGAAGGAAGCCATCAAGATGGTCGCATTACATCTAGAGGGTGAGGCCCGAGCGGTGGTTTCATGGGTTAACCACTTTCGGGGCATTCCACGGTGACTACATATGCTGAGTTCACCGGGGAGGGTGGTGAAACGTTTTGACCCAAAGGACACGAGATCGGCCTTTCCTCGAGCTAACCAAGCTCAAACGGACGAGGTGGTGCGGAGGCATACATCTCGGACTTTTTTGAGGGTTTCGGTGATGGTTCCCGACATATCGGCCCGGCTCGGTTGGTCACGATGTTCTCGGACGGGGTGCATCGGAACCACTTCGTGGGCTAGTCGGGTCAAACAAAGCCGGCCACACTTCGGGATGCTATCGGCGAGAGCCGTGACCTACGGGATGTGTTGCCCGGGACTCGGCCGCCTTATCCCCGGAGACGGGAGCTTTCCGACCTAAGGGTAAGGACACGAGGGTTCCGCCTCCCCAAGGCGAATCCGGACGAGGACGATATGATGATGAGGCTAGGGAGAGAGGCGAGACGGAAACGATTGTGCTTCACACGCCGGGAGCCATGGGCACGGGACACAAATGCACCGCGGGAGAGGCACACTTCATAGAGGTCTTCTCGAGGGGCGGCGGAGAAGAGGATGAGTTGGAGGATGAGGAGGCGGGGGAGAATGTTATGCGGCGCGAGTGCCTTACCACCTCCACCACCGGATGCGGGAGAGGCATCATTTGCACCCTGCGGGGAGCTCTAGCGACACTACGAGGAGTCCCCAAGTATACGACATTGCGAGTACGTGGGACGATACGGGGTCGGCGTGTTTCGATTCTAGTTGACGGTGGGGCTACCCACAATTTCATCGATGCCCGGATGGTAGCACGGAGAGGCATACCCACGAGAGAGCTTTGATGGGTTTTCGGTTTTGGTTCCAGGGGAGATCGGACCATGGCTGTGCTCGATATGTACGGAGTTATCGGTGACGATGGGCACCTATACTGCCGCCGATCACTTCTTTGTGGTGGACATCCCGGACACCAATGTGATATTGGGAGTGCGGTGGCTTATCACCCTGGGAAAGGTCACCACGGTCGGAAGGCCTTGGAAATGGAGTGGGATGATCCCAAGACGGGGGAGGCATGAGAAGATCCCGAGGTCGAACACATATCCGCCCCGGACAGATGTCGGCACACGAGCATGGATGCGACTTTCCGCGGGGAGATGTCGAGTGGGCGGTAGAGCTGCGGGCTTCGAGAGATAGTAGATACGGGCGGGCGGTGCACCACGATCTGCGGACTCTTCTTGACGGATATGCGGTAGTGTTTGGAGATATTCCACGGGACGGCCCACCGAGATCGGGGGGTTTGAGCACACGATAGAGTTGGAGCGGGGGGATACGGGCGGTGATCACCACCCCTTATAGGCATCCTAAGGCCTACGGGGATGAGATAGAGAGGGCCATTCGGGAGGGCCGTTAGCCCTTGGACACATTCGGCCCGATGCTAGTCCTTTCGCTTCTTCGGTCGTCTTTGGTGAAGAAGAAGGACGGCACATTACGCATGTGCATTGATTACGGGGACCGAACAAGAAGACTTTGAAGAACCCGGTACCCCCATTCCCGGGATCGATGAGTTGATGGACGAGTTGAGAGGAGCACGTTTCTTCTCAAAGATTGATTTGAGGTCGGGTATCATCGGATACGCATGAGGGAACAAGACATTCCCAAGGCGCTTTCGGGTGTCATTATGGGCACTTTGAGTTTACTG
The DNA here is from genome assembly GCA_034641835.2 of Pinus albicaulis. Classification (NCBI taxonomy): domain Eukaryota; kingdom Viridiplantae; phylum Streptophyta; class Pinopsida; order Pinales; family Pinaceae; genus Pinus; species Pinus albicaulis. The sequence goes on from JAXQQM020068691.1 coordinate 16,253, forward strand.
GTTATGCCATTTGGGGCGACCAATGCACCCTGCCACTTTCCGATCTTGCATGAACCATATCTTCGGGGGATCATGCGAGGAAGTTCGTGCTAGTTTTCTTTGATGATATTCTCATATACGAGCGGGGACACAGGAGGAGCACCTCCCGGCACATCGAGACGATTCTGCGCATCTGGAGGAGCGACGAGTTCTTTGCCAAACTCTCCAAGTGTGAGTTTGGTTTGACGAAGATGTTGTATTTGGGACACATCATAGGAGTGGACGGAGTGAGAGTCCATGACGAGAAGATCGGGCTATCGAGGGCGGCGGAGCCGCGGAATGTGACGAGAACTTAGAGGGTTCATTGGTATCCGCACTTATTACGGGAAGTTCGTCAAGGGCTTCTCACGGCTTGCTGCACCCCTCACGAGTTGACGAGGAAGGGGGCATTCGGTTGGACGGACACGCACGGCAGAGCTTTTGATAAGCTCAAAGAGGTGATGAGTAGTTGTCGGTGTTGGCATTACACGATTTCACCCGACCCTTTATCCTAGAGTGCGATGCATCGGGAGAAGGGATTGGAGCGATCCCGATGCGGGAGGGTCACCCAGATTGCATTCGAGAGCCGGAAACTCCTTCCACATGAGAGACTTTATCCTATCTATGATAAGGAGATGTTGGCCATTATGCATGCATTGGCCAAATTCGGCGGTACTTGGCAGGCGGCGATTTAGAGTCGGGACGGATCATAGCTGACCCTAAAGTACTTTTTGGAGCGAGAAACGATTGCGGGGAGAGGCGGCGAAGTGGATCTGACAAGATCCGGGCTTATGACTTTGATATAGAGTATGTCAAAGGAAAGAACAATGTGGTGGCGAGATGCCCTTTCTCGTAGACCCAGCTACATTATCCCTCATGAGCTTGGACGGCGATTGGAAGGCTCGACTGCTTGGTTGAGTATTCCAAGGATAGATTTGCATGTGAGGTCTTTGGATGGACGGATAGCGGATAGCGGATACGAGGGTGGCGAGATGAGGTCATCTATTACGGGGATCGGATCTTCTTGGCGAGAGATCTCGGCTCAAGGAGAAGATACTCCATGCCTCTCATGATTCACCATTGGCGGGACATCGGGGGTTCACCAAGATGTACGGGGCCATCCGGGGAGAGATTTGCATGGAAGGGCCTCCAAGGAGGACGTGCTCCAACATGTCGGGGAGTGCGAGGTTTGCCGGCGGAACAAGGGGGAGATGAACCATCCCGCGAGGGGTTGTTGCGGCCCGCTTCCCATTCTGAGGGGAAGTGGGAGAGTGTCTCGATGGACTTCATCACGGGTTTGCCTACGGTGCGGGGGCAAGGGACTGCATCTTCGTAGTAGTTGACCGAGCTAACGAAGTATGCTCACTTCTTTGCCATTTCGAGCACACTACACGGCAGCACGAGTGGCGGAATTGTTTTTCCGGGGAGGTTTTCGGATTGCACGGTCTACCCAAGACCATTGTTAGTGACGAGGACGGCCCGCTTTATGGGTGGATTTTGGCGGGAGCTCTTTCGACTAGTAGGGAGCGAGTTGACACGGGAGCACCGGCTATCATCCCCCGGACGGACGGGCGGGACGAGAGATAGTTAACAAGTGGTCGGAGGGCTACTTGCGTAACTACGTCGGTGGGCGACGGCCGAGCATGGGTGAAATGGCTACATGCGGGCGAGTATTGCTACAACACAACCCATCATATGTCTATCGGCATGACACCATTTTATGCGTTGTATGGGTATCATTCCTTGTCTTTTGTGGATGTGATGTTTGGGGTTAGCGGGGCTCCCCAGAGCCAAACTATGGATCCAAGAGAGCCGGGACATCCTTCGGACTCTCAAGGACAACATAGCCATAGCCCAAAATCAGCGAAGTTATACGCGAGACGAGGGGCCGAGTGGAGAGACACTTTGAGATAGGGGATTTGGTCTACTTGCGGTTACGGCCATACGCCGGTCTTCACTCAAACGAAGGGGCGAGAAAAAGCTTAAGCCTCGTTTTTATGGACCATACGGGGTGATTCGGAGGATCGGACGGGGTTGCATATGAGTTGGAGTTGCCCCAAGGCGGTCGGGATTCATAACATTTTCCATGTATCATGCACGAAGAAGGCACTGGGCCGGCATGTGACGATCACTTGGGGGAGCTACCTCCGACGGATGATGAGGGGCACTTGGTATTACGACCGAGAGGCCATTATTGACACCGGGGAGAGAGCAGTTGCGTAGCGAGGAAGATCGGGAGAGTTCCTGGTGAGATGGAAGAATCTGCCAGATGAGGATGCCACTTGGGAGGATGAGAAGATCTTGCAGCATCCCTCACTTCGGTTGCTTGAGGACAAGCAACGTTTTGCCGGGGGAGACTGTAATATTCCCAATTAGCTTTGCTAATTGGAATATTGCATTTTTGTGTTATTTTGCTGCTTTAGATAGGAATAATAAATAAAGTGAGAAATAAGAGGGGTCACCTCACTTTAGCCACCTCACTTTATAATAAAGTGTTCTTTTCCTAGTAGCTTGACGTTGTAACTTAGAGAGGGGGCCTTGGGGGTCCACGTGGGTGATGGAGGAGACATAAAGTTAACCCAAGGTAAACTGCGCAGATCCAGGGTGAGTGAGTTTGGAGGGAGATTGGTGCTATAAAGGGAGAGGCTCTCACCTCATTTGATCATCCATGATTTTGATATTCTTATTGATAGCTAGACTTTGTCTGCTTCAGCACGCCGGTTGTTTAGTCGGTCTGCAGCACTGCTTAGTGCACGAGTGTCTCCGGTCGGAGATCTCACCCTTAGCCTCGGGGGACTTCGAGTGCCTGCCCTGGTAAGGTTTTTCTGGTTTCACCCTTAGCTTCGGGGGACTTCGAGTGCCCGCCCTAGCAAGGTTTTCATTAGCAAAGCAGCAGCATTTCTGAAGCACATCTGAGGAGGAGGAAAGCTCTCTTGTGGCTGCGCAGAGCAAGAGAAGGAAGGACGCTGAACCTTTGAGCCCAAGGACGCTGTTTTATCTGAAAGTAGGACGCTGTCCCTTGCAGGAAAGATAGGACGCTGTCCAAGAGGACGCAGTTCCAGGTTGACAGGAGGAAACGCTGATTGAGGGTCAGAAGGACGCTGAACAGATCTAGAGTGAGGACGCTGTCTATTCTGGGAGGTAAGGATTGCCGATCTGAGGGTTTCTTGTCAGATCCTGCTCTGGGAAGGATAGATCTTGCAGATCTAGTCCTGTATGTTGCAGATCTAGCCTTGCATGTTGCAGATCTGAGGGGTTTGCAGTAGATCCAGCTTGAGGAGTGACAGATCTGAGGAGTTATTGTCAGATCTAGCCCAGATCTGAAGGAGGAATACCAGATCTAGCCCTAGAGGCTGTAGATCTGAGGAGATAGTTCCAGATCTAGCATAGATCTGAGGGTTTGGTAGCAGATTGGGGTTTGGAGGACGCAGATCAGGTAAGGGAGGACGCAGTTGGGATAGGAGGCTTCAGTTCCATCAGGTGGGACGCAGATCTGAGGAGCAGATCATTGTGAGGAGTGCTTGATAGCGTTTTCCAGGATCCTGTAGCAGCTTCATCTGTCTGGAGAGCTGAGGGTGTGGTGCTTCAACTATTTCTGCGCTGTCACTAGCAGAGACAGTGTTTTCTGTTTGAGGGGGTTTACAGTCTTCAGCCCCAGCGCAGTTCATCTCCAGCTTGCAGAGCAGCTAGAACGCTGTCCTTGCTGCAACCACTTTTCTGTTGAGAGGGTCTCTACCTGCCTAGGGCAGGGATAGGTGCACTTACTCTGATTTATTGTACTCCTCTCTATGTACTTTCTGATTAATAAAATGGCTCAGATTTTGGTGTTACATGTGTCATGATTCAGTGATCTGGTTCAGTTTATATCTGTATTAGTGCATTTATTTTGTTTATTCCTTATTCCTTGTGGAGATATTACGTTTCCAATAAGCCCTGAAACACGTTTCAGGCTCGTACGACCGCGTTTCTGGGAAAAAAAACTTGTTTTTTTTTCGTTTTCTTTTTTCTTTTTTCCTTCCAACTTTTTTAATTGGAAATTAAAATAATGCGTGGATGTTTCTAGATGTCTCTCACGAGTTATAAAAAGACTCTCATCCATCATCTTCTTCTGCTCCACCATCCACTATTGAGCATGCTTATTCTTCTATTTTTGACGAGGATTATGATGATGAAGATGAAGATTGAAGACTATTAGTCTTTATTGTTTACTAGATTGAGCTCACATTTTATTTCTATATGTGTTCATTGTCCACAGTTTGATATTTGTTGATGTAGCATTGTACTTCCAACCTCTGTTAGTTTTTGTAGCATCGGATGTGTTCTAGCCACGAAACTTTGTGGAGAGGCTAGATATATGAGATCTCCAAAATCCATAAATCGTTTCTAGAAATTCCACCTAAAAGTGACTTAATTAGATTATTAACCAATTTTTTAATGTTTCCTAAGCCTAAACTGAGGAAAACAGATTAATTAATCAGTGTTAATTAAGCCAAGGCGAGAATAGTCTAGAAAATCACACAAATCGATCCAGAGATGATCCTAGCAATCAAATAAGTTTTAATCTTGGTCGTTGGTGCTCCAACAGTGGCTTATAAGAGGAGATCAATGTGGTGATCGAGAATACACTTCAGCAGTTTCATTTCTTGGCACATCAATTTCCAGAGTAGCAGCAGTCAACTGTCGGAGAGAGCCAGAGATCGAAGCAGTGAGTGAGGGGTATGGACAGTGTTCTAGAGGAAGTTTTCCAAATCCATAGATGCAGCAGCAAGAGGGCTGAGTTATCCCAGTGAGGCAACGCAGAGCTCTGTGCAGTAGCTTCAGAATGGCAGTTCGATTTGCTGGAGAGAAAATCAATCTCAGTTCCAGAGTTCGGGGAGAGGGTCTAGTAGGCCGGAGAGACAATTTCCTCAGCAGCCGGAGGAAAAACGACTTCATCAGAGGTTGGTTGGAGGCTTGAAGTCATAGTGACTACGCAGTCTAGCGCAGAGGGTGACGCAGTAGCTTCAAGAGGCCAAGTTTTCTATAGGCAAGTTGTGTCGGGATTGCTTGTGGAGGAAGGGTAAATTCTCTTCAATAATTTTTCCTAGATTTTCTTGCTATGGATTGCTAGTTTCGAGATTCTAGATTGTACTCAGAATTTAATAAAAACCCTCACTACTGCACCGGTTTTCCCAAGTTGGGTGTTATATTTATGTGTGCGCTTGAGATTTCTCAGTTTCCAGTGCTATGTTCTTCCGCGGTTTATTTGTGAAAATCACAGTGTGAATTTTTTGGTATTTGTTGTAGCAAACTGCAAATAAATTGTTAAATAAAATTAACAATTAGGAAAATAATCTCCAGTTGTTGTGATAGATGAAATTTTCAAATGGTATCAGAGCGCAGTTGATCAACCGAAGAGCTCACAGGTGAAAAGAAGGAATTACGCTGCTCAATATGGCAGCAGGCCGAAATTCCCAAGGGCAGCACAGTCATTCTGCCAGGAGGTTGATTTACTTGTGGGGGTTCGATTTTTTTGAGTGGGGCAGAAAAATTTAATCTTTCCAGATCGAGTGATTCCAGAGGCAGTGGGGCAACTCAGGTGTTTTGTTGGGCAGATCTCTAGCTGGACGCAGAGGGTTTTGCAGCAGATTGCTAGTGCAGAACCAGCGTCGAGGTGGAAGAGAGAAGAGCACACATAGAGGGAAAATTTCTCTCAAGGAACTTCTAGTCTCAAGAAGTTCGATTTTTCCTTGCAAATTGGCAGTAGTTGTGAGCAGATCTTCTCACTCCAGAAGGGAGTGCGAGTAGCATAGCAGCAGTCGAGCAGAAGGAAAGAGGGATTTTCGACAGTTCGTTGAGATGGCCACTACTAAATCATTTCTCATGAAACCCGTGAGGCAAGCATTTACAAAATACATTTTATTATCTTTGTCTTCTTCATTACATAAATTCATAAGTACAAGTCATTATGAAGAACAAACCTAGTTACACTTTTCAATGCTCCCTCTTAACTAGGGAGGTATTCATAATGGTACATGGTCACTCTCAATATGAAGAATCTCATAATAATAATTAGATTGGTAATCCCATATGTATAACATCATATCAACCAGCATTTTCATAATACAAGGCCTTGACTAACAGCTACATCTCACCACTGGATCTTTGAGCTCCAATGCTTGTTGAAATTTGCAACAAGAAACGGTGAAATTGGCATCTAGAAAGGAAAAAAATTGATCACATAAACGGTGTGGGATTCCAATCACACATGAGTGAGGAATTCAAGTACACACTAGTGATAAATGTGGGTGTCTAATTTATTTATCTCTTAAATAAATTGGAAAATAAATTGTAATTTCATCTCATAACAACTTGCATCAATTAACTAAGTCAAAAATACAGAGTTAGCTCAATAAATTCGAGTTGAGGGTCAAAGGTGAGGCATGTAGAGTGATTCTATTATTTTGGGGGTCCAGTTGTAGTTAATGCATTAGTTTAGTGCATGTGTAATGAGTTAACTCAAATTAATTGTGTTAAAATAAATTTAACTAGTTCTAACTGAGTGATGAGATAGTGAGAGATCAAGTGAATTAAATTAGATTTAATTCACAAGTAGTGATCTATCAGATAACTAACGATTCACTATTAGTAGTTGCATGCATGTCAATTCTGATGACAACCCAGTTGAGATAGAGGTTAAAGGGAAGTTAACTATCAGTTGTATTATTAGTGAATTTCTCAGGCGCAATTGTAAAGTCAGAGGAAGGCTCATGAAGTATTGTGAAATCAAGGAAGGTTTATTATCCTATTTAATAGGGATTAATTACCTAGGGATTGCGTGAGCAAGGCTAGGCTTAGCAGGGGCTGATAATTGACTAAGTGTTTGTCAATTTTGCCTGAGAATCGCTAGTTAGTTTTGAACAGGATCAGGGTGAGACGATCGGTAGAGTGCAGGATTTTCTCGGTGAGAGAAATCATGTATTGTTTCATGATTCTTTGATAGAGGGGTTTTTAGCAGGTGCTTTCACCAGATACATCTTGTGTTGTGTGATTGATAATTTCCTTTCTCTTACTTGCATGTGATTGAGTGATTGTGTTTTATATTCCACAAATACAGTAGAAGGATTCAGTATCCTGTTTTAGTACATTACATGATCGAATTGAATCCATTGATATAGAGTTTATATATAATTTATACATGGTATCTATAATGTCCCCTAATAATTATAAAATAATAAATAATATATGAATAATATAATATAATTAAATAAAGAAGTAAATAAATAATCAGTCAAGAGAATGATAAAAATAATAAATAAAACAGTAAACAATAACTGGAGTTTTAAGTAAAATAGTAAATAATAAACTGGAGTCTTAAAACAGTAAACAAATAAGTTAAGAATTATTTAAGAAAGAGTTAATTAACAAAAGTAAAAAGGAATAAATTAACAAAGAGTTAAACTAAGAAACTATAAAAATTAGTAAAGTTAACAAAAAGTAAATAAAACTAAGAGAAACACTAAATTAAGTAAAGCTAACAAAAAGTAAGTTAAACTAAGAGAACACTAAAACTTAACTTGCATGTTGACACAGTGAATGTGTGCATGTGGTTCTCATTCCGGCAAAGGATACCCTGGCAGTAGTACGTTGATTGAGGGCTCGGGGGTGGCCAGCTGTGGAAGGAATACATACAGCTGAGCCTACGGTTGGGTGGAGAGTTGTCCCCAAAACTTTGTTGCAGTCAGTAGGATTCAGATGCATGCAACTTTGGAGTCTCAAGCAAGGAATATTGTCATTGCAGGTAAGCCGTCTTGCTCATGTTTCTGAAAATTCTATGATGATTAGTTAAACAACTTTTGAGTTAATTATTAATTGTTTATGTGATATAATTAATTGCATGTAAAAATTCGAGGTTGTTACATATGGTATCAGAGCAAGTTTCAACTTTGTATGACCTTTAGATAAATGTTAAAAAACAAAATATTTAATTAAATTAATCCATAATTTTACTTTTAATGATGTACAATAACCTAATCAAAATAGATTTGAAAAATAAATACAATAATTTAAATTTTCTTTATTTAAATTATTTTACACTTTTACTTTCATGAAATATATATAACAAATATTATATAATTATATACATAAATAATATGATAATATTATAAACTTTAAATACCTCTCGTTTACATGCATTAATTTTACATGGATCTTCGGAATATATTATCATAACTTTTTTATTTAAAATATATATTTAAGTGTTACAAAATATATTAAAAAAAAAGATAGTATTTAACAAAATTGGAAAGACAATAAATATATATTAAAAAGATAAGATAAACCATAAATATATATTAATTTCTATATAATATTTTTAACTTACTCATGCACAACATTTAAGATAATAAGTTAAAAAAAACAACAACAATGTAACTTAGGTTAGGGTTAAGTAAATAATTAACAAATTTAATTTATGTTAGATCTAAAACTTTTGTGATTAATAATTTAGATAGATAGAAAATCTTTTGGATTAATCACATCACTTTGATTTGGTTTGGATTAATCACATCACTAAGATTTGGTAGGATTTGGTCCAAATCCTAGTGATGTGATTAAACCGAAAGATTTTCTATCTATTTAAATTTAACCTAACCAAATAATATTTCAAATTTTTGTTCATTTATAAACTCGGGTTGTTTAAAAATTATAATAAATGATTAGCTATTGTCTAGGACTACAATTTCTCGTTGGCATGGGCAACGAAGATCAACCCAGAAAATATATATTGAACACGGCATGGTCCCTCCATAACGAGAGGCGCGTTACCCTGGCCACGCAGTGAAAAAGAAAATATGTTAACAAGTTCCATTGCTTGTGATTATTACCGAAAGAATTCTACAAATTTATATGATGAATCACAGAAGCTTAGATTCCAAAAAAAAAAAATATGTTTGAGAAAACGCTTTCCATAAACACTGTAAAGATATTATTTTTATTTTTAATAATAATAATAATAATCACTTAGCGTCAATCATGTTCCATTGCTTGTGATTATTACCGAAAGAATTCTACAAATTTATATGATGAATCACAAAAGCTTAAATTCCAAAAAAAAAAAAAAAATTTGAGAAAACGCTTTTCATAAACTCTATAAAGATATTATTTTTATTTTTAATAATAATAATAAAAATCGCTTCACTTGTCGAGAACACTTACGGGAAGCGTTTAACACCTAATCGTTACTCCAAACAAACTAAAAAATCTTTATTCCAAAACAAATTAACAAAAAACTGAAGATTCTCGAAAAGAGAGGGGGCTTTTTATACATTCCCTAAACGCAATTTTTGTTTATTGAATTTTTGACTTTTAATTATATGGCATGTTAATGACTTTTAACTTTATTTTTGACTTCTAAGTGTTTCCACTCTATTTTACGATTCATGTGACAAAATCTTGTATTCTCTTTAAATTTGTATGGTAAGAACATGTCGTGTATGTATTAAATTATTTTTAAATGTATATATCAATATTAATATAGCTTTTAATAATTTTCATTGAACTATCACTTAACTTTTTAGTGCTAAGAACATGTTAAGTAGTTATGAGTTTTTTTTTTTTTTTTTTTAACAAATATTTTAGCACATGCAAAGGAAAGTTAAGAAAAAATACATATATTCTTTAATGAAAATAAATATTATTTAATCAAATTGAAAAGGGAATAAAATTAATTGTTTTATTTTATAATTTACATATTTTTGTAATTATATAAAACATTAAAGTTAAATTATTATTAATTGAATTGGTTTAAACCACTTTGTAACTTTATTAAATCTCATGGCTTATATTTAGTATTACTATTTGATGTTAGCATAATATTATTTTTTTATTTGTTATTTTTATTTTTTATTTTTATTTTTTATAATTAAATTTAAATACATAATTTTAATATTGTTTTAGAGTATGTTTGAAAACTATATTAAAAAAACGAATCATAAAATTAACTCATTTTTATGAAGTTGGTTTTCTATTAATAAAACATTTCTTTATATTGAGACAAGTAGGTCAAGTGCATATTGATAACCTTTTTCAACCAAGAGGAAGACTTTGGTGATGACTTGAAAGACAAGTTGTTTGAGTGATTAAAATTTGGATTCACGGTGAACATTGATGGTTTATTGGTTGACGTTGCTCTAAGGATGTAGCCTCTTGAAGAAGAGAGGAATGGTAATGAAATATGGACTAGAGATATTAAGAAAACACCATTAGATATGAAGTGATGTATAATTATATAATATGTTCAACTAGTTGTGGTAATATGAAGTAAAGAAGACATTAGCTATTCAAACAAGACGTGGAGATGTTATAAGTGATCAAATTGAGAGAATAGTAGTACAATTCAGTGAAGGTACACATCAGATGAAGTCAAATATGGAATAAATATAATTTAAGATAGTAAGCAACTAAATGGAATGAAAAATAAAATATTATTAGAATGGTATGGTGGAATATTAAGTATAAAGAGACATGAATTTTAAGAAAGGAAGGGTAGTATATAAGTTTGATTTCCAACCATAAAAATATTTATCTGATGTATGGAGGGAGGAAAGAGGAGGAACTTGCACATTATCTAGTGAGGATAAATTAAACACACAGTCTAAATATAATAATGGGGAAGAAGTAGAGGCAACTTCTAAACTTTCTAGAAAGGGGGTGATATCACCATTTGATGTACTTTATATAATATGCTAGTTTCCATAAATAAAGAAGACACTTGACTTATGTTATGGGAATGCACTAAGAAGTTCATGGGAAGAATAATGAGGAATTTGCAAATTAAAAAATAAATGCTAATGAATATTAACCCCCACAACAATGACCAACTTAGATTAATGAGGTGAATAAAAATAGTTATTTATAGGTACTTAAGCTTGTTGAGTGAAAGTGTCACAACGAGGGAAAGAAATCAATAAGAAGGGACGACGTATTTTAGAACATAATGGAAGATTTTGGAAGTCATAAAAGGTATTATTAGAGGGAACAAATTGGTGGAAAATGTTTGTGGAATCATCTAATTATTTCAATATAAGAACATGACGAGAATCACTATAAGTTTGATTTAAGAATGATGCATATAAGGATGGAAACATTTGAAATAAACTAATGAAGTTAAATAATAAAGAAGGTCATTTTCAAGAGCCCTGAAAGATATGACAACATTGGATTAAAGAATTCAATCTACAATAAAATTTATCAATTGGAGGAAGATAATTTATGTGAGTAGAGGAGTAGTAACAACATTTCCAAATGTAAAAATTTTATGCATTTAAGATAGGAGGAAAAGAAACCATTATAATATTTCCATCTTTGAAGCTTAGAGTAGACATGGAATATTAGGAAATTGAGACTATTGGAGAAAACAAAATTATATCTATGAATATTCAATATGAGGAAGTGAAGGAGTGATTCAATTGAGAATAAAATTATCTTAAAAATATGATGAGTGGATTGATCAACATGATTGGTAAGGGCCAAAATGATGACCTATAAATTTAGAAATGTCAATGTAGGAAGTTTTGAGCACTTGTGATAAACTAGGAAAGTATTTCAAGGATAATGGTTGTTTAACTCTTGGAAAAAGAAAGACACTATGTAAAATAATGAAAAAACAATGAGATTAAATACTGTTGGAAATTCTATAATGAGACTTGAGAATGATTGCATATAAATTTGTAGAAGAAGTGAGAATCAACTAATAAAGGGTGTACTTGTACAACTTACCCGTGTGTGTTGTTAGTATTGAAAGAATTTAGTGCCAAACACATTGAGCACACCAAATCATTCATGGATGATAATGGTGGTAGTGGCTACAAGCATTTCAAATTCTAAACTTAAGATTTAAGAAGTGAAAATTAAGGTGGAAGAATCCCTATTCCATCTTGAAGATGAGTGAATCTACGACAAAAGAGATCAAGAGGGAACTTGATGAGATAAGAAAATATTTTAGGATTAAAAATGACAATTATATGAGTGATGGATATATCACCAGGGGAAAACAAGCCCTTGTGCAGTTGGATTAAGCAGAACATAAGACTTAAATAAGGATGACCTCGTGTATGGGTGTCATTGGATAAGAAAAATATGTATAGTGATAATGGGATTTTAGTTTGATATTGATGATTTAAATGGTTGTAAAACCGATAATATCTTAACAATTAATTTCACTAGACTTTCTTTGGAGAAGGAAGAATATATGATGAGAGATTAAGGCCCAAGATGATGAGGCTCATTTAAAATTTAATGATGTACTTAGATGAGTATACCTACGATGTAAATGGTCAACTTCCTAATAGAAATAATAAGAAATGATTATTGAAAAGTAATCGGTATCTTGCTGAAAATGTGACACTGATAGTTCTAATGAGATAACATAGATCCTAGATGGATGTCGAATAATCTTAGTTCATAGTAGGTATTCAATGTTTATACAAACAAATGAAATTGATTTTCCAATGAATTATGATAATAATGCTTATAGTGTATTATTGTTGTATATTTTATAAGTATTGAGATGATTCTCATATTGATGATGTTTCGTGATATGGTGGTATGAGGATAATGATGAACATGTGGTTTGTTATGGTAATGATGTTATATGCTCATGATGAATACGATATGCATAGGGATTATAATGTTATGATTTGAGGTTATATTGACATGTGGTTAGTTTATTATGTAATTTCATGATATATATTCGATTGCAATAAGTTGATGTTATAACTTATGATGGTATTTCATAAGGTCAGATTATTTGATGATCTCGTGGGAGCCCATACCTGCGAGGGAGAATATGTAACACCATATGGGTTGGGGACAAACTCAATCAACACTACATATGCCAGTGGTTCCTTTGTCTTGTATAGCTCTTGAAGGGTTGTGGGACCATATTGAGGAGGCCAAGGGCTTGATATTGTAAGCCAAGTGCCTGGTATTGGAATGGGATGCCGAAGTCTAGAAGTGGGTGTAAGACTTCGATGCCTAGGGTTGTGCACCTTAAGGAGCTGTGGAGGGAGTGGGTCAACCTTGCAAGATGCCTGAAGTACTACTGCATGGAGTACTAAGTCGAGTGACTGCCTTGGGGCATATGAGGTCTGAGTTGGGCATGATCCTTGGGGCCAACCTTGACTATGGTACAAACTGGGGAGGCTTATGCCTGGTTCGGAAGTGGGAAAAAGGACAGAGATTCCTTGAGATTTCTCGGGCGCTGTGGGAACTTTCGATGCATGTTGGTTATACTAGTTCAGCAGAGGGTGTTGGTCACACATGAAGTAATAAATAATAAGTAAATAATATAATATCATTAAATATTTAACTTCGGGACGAAGTTCCTTGAAGAGGGGGGAGTATGTAATGTCCCCTAATAATTATAAAATAATAAATAATATATAAATAATAGAATATAATTAAATAAATAAGTAAATAAATAATAAGTCAAGAGAATGATAAAAATAATAAATAAAATAGTAAACAATAACTGGAGTCCTAAAACAGTAAACAAATAAGTAAAGTTAAGAGTTATTTAAGAAAGAGTTAATTAACAAAATTAAAAAGGAATAAATTAACAAAGAGTTAAACTAAGAAAATAAAAAAATTAGTAAAGTTAACAAAATGTAAATAAAACTAAGAGAAACACTAAATTAAGTAAAGCTAACAAAAAGTAAGTTAAACTAAGAGAACACTAAAACTTAAGTTGCATGTTGACACAGTGAATGTGTGCATGTGGTTCCCATTCCATTGTTTGGTCTATTTAATAGACAATTGATGAAGATTCAAAGATCATTCTTTCATACATTCTCTGGAGATAAAGGTATTGTGAGGCAAAGGATAACCTGGAAGGAGTACGTTGATTGAGGGCTCAGGGGTGGCCAGTTGTAGAAGGAATACATATAATTGAGCCTACGGTTGGGTGGAGAGTTGTCCCCAACACTTTTTTGCGGTTAGCGGGATTCAGATAGCATGCAACTTTGGAGTCTCAAGTAAGGAATATTGCCATTGCAGGAATACCATATGTAACAACCCCAAATTTAACATGCAGTTAATTATATCAAATATGCAATTAACAATCAACACAAAAAATGTTTAACTAATCATCATAGAAATTTTAGAAACACGAGCAAAGACGACTTACCTGTAATGGCGATATTCCTTACTTGAGATTCCAAAGTTGCACACTATTTGAATCCTGCTGACCGCAACAAAGTTTTGGGGACAAATCTCCACCCAACCGTAGGCCCGGCTGTATGTATTCCTTCCACAACTGGCCACCCCCGAGCCCTCAATCAACGTACTACTACCAGGGTATCCTTTGCCTCACAATACCTTTCTCTCCAGAGAATGGATGAAAGAATGATCTTTGAATCTTCCTCAATGTCTATTAAATAGACCAAACAATGGAATGGGAACCACATGCACACATTCACTTTGTCAACATGCAACTTAATTTTTTAGTGTTTTCTGAGTTTAACTTACTTTTTTGTTATCTTTACTTAATTTAGTGTTTCTCTTAGTTTTATTTAATTTTTGTTAACTTTACTAATTTTTATAGTTTCTTAGTTTAACTATTTTCTAATTTATTCCTTTTTAATTTTGTTAATTAACTCTTTCTTAAATAAGTCTTAAATTTACTTATTTTTTTACTGTTTTAGGACTCCAGCTTATTATTTACTATTTTATTTAGAACTCCAGTTATTGTTTACTGTTTTATTTATTATTTTTATCATTCTCTTGACTTATTGTTTATTTAATTATATTATATTATTTATATATTATTTATTATTTTATAATTATTGGGGGACATTACAGTATCATAGCGCCAGGAATCACAATAGAAGAGAATAAATTGAGTTTGTCTTGAACAGGTTCAAATTTGCAGATTTATTCTTCAGGATCCAGTAGCAGATCAAGATGTCTTTCAAAGGCTTGATACTCGAATCTACACTCGAGGGAAATTAGAATTATATTTCATGGAAGGAAAAGATGGAGGCAATGTTGGAGGACTTCGGGTTGAAGGAATTCATAGATACTGATATTCCCAAGCCTGCAACAGCAAATTCCCAACTTTTTGATGCATGGAAGAAGAAGGTAGCAAACGTGGGAAGGATCTTGTTAGAGGGAGTTCAAGATCATATTGTCTTGAGTCTCCATGGGAACGAGACTCCACATGCTATGTAGAAGGCCTTGATAGATATGTTTCGGAACAACAGCGACCAAAGGAAGTTGGCGTTGAAGGAAAAGATCAGAAAGATCAAGAAGGAGGAGGGTGAGACAATAAAAACATACTTTGCGAAGTTCACTCAATGTCGAGAGGAGCTTAGAAGTGTTGGTGTGACCGTAGCCGGCGATGACTTGGTGAGCCTAGCACTTCTAGGCCTTCCCAAGAGCTGGCATTGTTACCAAGACTCTGTGAATGGGAGGGATAAGTTACCAGATTGGGAGCATTTGTGGTCTGACTTGGTAATATAAGAGATAAGACAAAGCACCAAAGATGGGACCTTTAGCACCAAAAAAGAATAAGGTTGTGCTTTGGTCGAAAAAGGAAAGAAGGCTAAGGGAAATAAATCCCAAGGCGAAGAGGGAAAGAGAGACTTGTCCAAGATCATGTGTTTTCACTATCACGAGCATGGGCACTATACTTCGAATTGTCCATAGAAAAAGGTAAGCAAGAAGGAGCCTGCATTTGCAGCGGGTGAATCATTGGCTTCACATTTCAAGCTTTATTTTACTCTCATTGCATGCATGGCTAGCACTTTAATGGGATGCATGTGGTATCTAGACAACGACACCTCGTTCCATATGACGGGGAATAGAGATCTCTTCAGTGACTTGGAGGAGAAGGACATCCAATAGAACATAGAGTTTGGAGATGACGGGAGGTATAGGGTGACTAGCATAGGTACAGTTACATTTCATAGGGAGCCTAGCTTCTCTCTTAGACTAGCAGATGTTTTTTATGTTCTAGGCCTAAGGAATAATCTTGTCTCCATAGCGTTATTGGAAGACCGTGGTTATGAGTTGATGTTTAGAAAAGGAAAGGTGTCCTTAAACACATAGCCATGGGATAGGTGAAGCAGATCAGTTCAAGGGTGAAGAACCTGTATGCTCTCAATTTTGAGGATGCATGCAAGGCTTTGAGGAGCAAAGAATTGGTTAATGACTTGGTGGTTGAGAGGGAGCAATTATATCTCAACATGTACCCTCAGAAGTAGTCTCAGAAGGTTGTGGATCAGCCATAGTTGGATAAGCAGAGAGAAGACTGAGTGGAAGAGTACACTAAAGCAGAGACCTCCAGGAGGGGGAAATTTCGAGCTAGAGAGGTAGAGGGATTACATGCATCTATACCTCCAAGCGTGAGGTGGGGCAATGTGTAGAATTAATCCCATGAAGAAATTTGGGCAAGGTCCATTGAGATGGTGTGTCTCATGGATGGAACCTAGCTACAAGGAGACCATAGTACAGTAGTAGAAAGAAGGATCAGTTAGATTGATGCAGTCATATGTCAAGAAGACAAAAATTAGAGTGACAAATGTCGGATACTGGAGCACAGATCAAAGTTTGCAGCATAGAGATTCCAGTATACATGTGCTATAGCTAGCAGCAGTCAGAAGACTCAGATGAAAGATGCATTATACTGATTCATTTATTTGGAGGCTATTCAGTTTTAGGAGTTGCAGGTACACACAACACTAGAGAAGTGTTGCATGCAGAACATTCCAAAGGTACCAGATTGTGATAGATTAATTTCTTTCTTGCTGAGAGGGAGTGTTGAAATTTGCAACAAGAAATAGTGAAATTGGCATCTAGAAAGGACAAAATTTGACCACGTAACTGATGTGGGATTCTAGTCACACATGAGTGAGAAATTCCGTTACACATTAGCACTAAATGTGGGCATCTAATTTATTTATCCCTTAAATAAATTGGAAAATAAATTGTAATTTCATCTCATAACAACTTGTATCAGTTAACTAAGTCAAAAATACTGAGTTAGCTGAAGAAATTCGAGTTGAGGGTCAAAGGTGAGGCATATAGAGTGATTCTATTATTTTGAGGGTCCAGTTGTAGTTAATGCATTAATTTAGTGCATGTGTAATAATTTAACTCAAATAAATTGAGTTAAAATCAGTTTAACTAGTTCTAACTAAGTGATGAGCTAGTAAGAGGTCAAGTGAAATAAATTAGATTTAATTCACAAGTAGTGATCTATTAGATAACTGATGATTCTATATTATTAGTTGCATGTGTGCCAATTCTGATGATGACCAGGTTGAGACAGAGGTTAAAGGGAAGTTAACTATCAAGTGCATTATTAGTGAATTTCCCTGGCGCAATCATAAAGTCAGAGGAAGGCTCTTGAAGGATTGCGCAATCAAGGAAGGTTGATTATCCTATTTAATAGGGATTAATTTCCTAGGGATTGTGTGAGAAAGGCTAGGCTTAACATGGGTTGAGAATTGGCTAATTTTTTGTCAAATTTTCCTGAGAATTGCTAGTCAGTTTTGAGCAGGATTAGAGTGATATGATCAGCAGAGTGCAAGATTTTATCAGTGTGAGAAAACATTGTATTGTTTCATGATTCTTTGAATATGTAAAATATATGATAGAGGGGTTTTGAGTAGGTGCTTTCCCCATATACATCTTGTGTTGTGTGGTTGACAATTTCCTTTCTCTTCTTGCATGTGATTGAGCGATCATGTTTTATATTCTGCAAATATTTTAGAAGGATTCGTTATCTTATTTTAGTATATTACATGATCGGATTGAATCCATTGATTTAGATTTTCTATATAATTTATATAATTCTTGGTGAGACCAATGTTGAATAGACACCTTCATCATTGCCTCCCTTGGATCATATCCCACCTAGGTTCACTCAGGATATGTCCACGAGGAATATTCTTATCTTGGATTCCCAGTCCTTAAAGAATATCGGTCCTTCCATGAATACTCTTATCTTGGATTCCCTAATACATACCCTAAAGAGTAAAATATGCCAAATGATTACCCAATCCTCCATTATGTCTTCCTAGGTGAATACCAGAACAATGTGTCTATCCATTCTCTCTTTCATGGCCTTCACTAAGACTTACAGCGGTTAGTCCCGATCTAGTGCATGACACATGAATTAGAGAATCATATCCATCACTTCCTTTTAGTTTAGGAAGGACATACTCATTCCTATAGAAGGAATGTACCTAAACTCCCTCTCAGCTTAGGAATTACCAAGTTTATTCCAAGTAAGAAACTTATTACTGGGCTCCCTCTTATTCAGGGACCTGTAACAACAATGATGAAAATACCCAGCTTCTCATGAAGAACTCCTTCCTTCAATGTCATGAATTTTCTTTTTTGTTGAGGAGTCTTCATCTTTAGGATCTCTCCATAGGGCACAAATCATCCATCACTTTCATCCAAGAGTAATGTCTTCTATCATAAAGTGATCCATAAATATTCTCATCTGGTCTAGCTTCATGCCATGCTGCTTTCTTTCGAACCACACTTCTTCCAAGGATCTTCCATCCTACCATATGGTTATCAACTTGTGGAAGGTATATGCTTCCCTTTGGCAGCCCTCCATAAGCTCATTAGATATTATTTAATTATAAGTATGAACTTTTAATCGCTTAATTGGAACGGGAACAAAATCTCGTTCCTCTGGGTATACTTATGATTCAATTCATATATCCTTCTCCACATTTTATTAAGTGGGCATAGTCGAGACATAAATAGTCATAGCATAGATAATTATGCGAGCGGATGGCCATTTAGTTTCAATTTTGAAATCTATCTTGTTACCACCCACGGAGCCCTTCTAAGACAAGTCAATAATTATAAACTAAACTTAACCTTTTCAACACATTCTAGGACTTTCTTTTGATGAAAAAAGGAGGCATTGAAAGACCCTCTGGGCCCAACCTTGGGAAACTCCAAGATCCTTTTTCAAGCATGCTCTGCTCCCATCATGAGGATATGGGAAGTTTTAAGTTCATAAGAAGGAGTAAGAGTTGAAGAGGCAGTAAAGGAAGTAATTTAAGAAGCATGATAGATAGTTTTCGTCCCTCGAAAAAAGGTTTGCATCTTGAAAAGATGTGGATAATACGATGATAAATGGACACCCGAGAAAATCAAAAGTTATCTTAGTGATGATATTTCATCATGACATCTTCTTGTAGGCATAAACATCTTTCGTTACAGATTGACACATGTCCTAAAGATATGTATAATTAAGGGCCTTTATCTTTTCCATACTTCTATCAAAGTCTATATATCTTCCTAGGAGATCTCCTAGCCAAGTCTTATTGGATTCCTTGGATGTTGACTTCTTTGATCATGGTTTCACTTCTCACTATCTCTTCCTTTCTTTCTCCACACAATTTTATTTCATTCCCAGGAGCTTCAGTATGAATTTCCTTGATTGCATACAATCACCTCATATTATATATGAGTATATATTATGTTGATTTCATCTGGTGTGGATCATGCCTTTTGGAAACCTGTGCATGAGAGGAAATTATATTTTCCTTTTGTTCATACTTATAAAGATAGAATTATATTACCTGCAACCATATGACATGACTTCATAGCATCCAGTGTAAGCATAAATTTACATGTACCTGATCCTTTTCCTTTTGAGTCATCCTACAACAGGTTTCCTTAGAATTAAGAGTTTCACTCCCTTGACCTACTCCATCAATATGTCATCATATCTTATTCCTAGAATTTTGTAAGTTAGAAATCTCGATGAAACCTTTTGCTTTCTTTATAATCAATGAATACATAGAGGATTCCATTATAAAATTTCAGCACCTATTTCCATATTGATTATTGAATGATGACCCTTGATCTTGATGACTTCCTTCTATAAATTTTATTTTCAATGAGGTTCCCGGGAGCCAATATTTCCATAGCGTTGTTATCAATATGCTAAAAACATCCTCATATGATGAGTGCTCATCCTTTAATGCTTCCATCATGACACCAATTCTAAAGTTATGTATCTATCTAATGTACAATTATTCCTAACATACTATTTTACAATTGACATATACCTCTTAAATAGGACAATGATCTCAATCATAATAGAGATCTTTCACTTCTTATTTCTTAGGTTTCTTTGAATCTAGTTCTTCCATTTCTCTGATGTCAACATATTCTTCCTTTTTCCTCTTTTCCTTATTAGATTTGGGGCAATCCTTCTTATAGTGCCCAGGTTCATTACATCCACAACATCGTATCTTATCCATGTTTCTTCTTTTCTTCTGAGGACTAAACTTACCAAATCTTCCCTTTCTTCTTGGCATGGCAGCATAGGCTTGATTATCTTCATTTGATCCTATATCAACTTCAGTTTTTAATCTAGTCTCTTCTTTATTACATAGATATCATGGAATGATGTTGCTTATTTCTTCCCATAGATGCTTGAAGTGAAGTTTCCCCATCCCTCTGGCAGAGCG
Source organism: Pinus albicaulis (assembly GCA_034641835.2). Taxonomy (NCBI): domain Eukaryota; kingdom Viridiplantae; phylum Streptophyta; class Pinopsida; order Pinales; family Pinaceae; genus Pinus; species Pinus albicaulis. The sequence goes on from JAXQQM020068691.1 coordinate 36,757, forward strand.
TTCAATACCATTGTAGTCATTTCTCTATTAGACATTATTTCTCCCGTTGCCCACACTTGATCTCGCATTTTGGAAATCTTCGTAGAACATGAATTGATTCATTCCTATGTTGACATATTCAACTTGTATAGTTCTTGTCTCATAGATATTTCTTCCCCTGTAGTACTCATTGAGAATAGCTCTACCAATTTGTCATAAATTTCTTTTGAATATTTTATTTTTTATACATAGGGGATGAGAGAGTCCTTTATGGATTATATAAGAATCCTTTGGGCTCTAGTTATGTCTCCCTTCATGTATTTGGCATGTTCTTAAGTATATTATTTTGAAAGTCTAGTTTTTGACCCTTTGATATATTCCATGACTTCATTCTCAATAAGATTTAGATATTTCCTTTTCTTCCATGCAGGAAATTTTGAAACCCCAACCAGTTTGTTGCTTTCTTTTCAAAAATAAATTTTGACATATTTATATGAAGTCATAGATATACTTACTCGAATAGATGCTTTCCTCATCTACTGGATTATTCCTTGTTGATTATGTATATAGTGGTATAATATCCCTCTTAGATTTACTTCTTCAAGAGTGGTGCAAAGCGGCAGATCACCTTGGATCCTTGATGATGATGATGATCAAGGATGGCTTGATGATGACTTTGAAAAAATGATGATTTGATGATGTCTCCAATAATATTGACTTGGCTTAAATCATGAGATAGATTTATATTCCTTGGAGATAAATATCACCTCCTTGATATTGCTTTTAGTAAGGTCTTTGATCTTCTTGAGGATTTTCCTAACTTCCTGCAAACTTCTCCTTCTTGAATGAATGAATATCTTCTTAGATTTGGAGAGAAAGTAGATCCTTCTTTCAGGCTTGATGAATTCTTAAAAATTGATCCTTTTTTTCTCCTTTGAAGCTTGAACCTTGTTCCTTCTCGCTAAACTTCCCTTTCTTGACTTCAACACCTTAGCTCTGAAACCATGTTGAAAAATTAGAACTTTTATTAAATTTATATTTCATGATAATTACTTGTGATTTCATTATACTTCTTTCACTTAGACCTTATCTTCATTATATTATTATGTTCTTCATCAATTCAATCCTAAAATGCACAAGAGACATAAATATTTAGGCGAGCAAGCCAGGGCCAAAACCTCTCCCTCTTGGAGAGGAAAACCCAAAGTAATTCTTCTTATAAATCTGCCATTGATGAGTAGCATAACCATGACACAGACCCTTGACACTAGTATGCTTCCAAGACCCTTGTCACTTATCTTCTAGGCTCCTTATGATGAACTTATTTTCTTCTTCTTTGCACCAGACCTAGGGAAGCTCGGTCTGTAGCCTCTATTCTTTCTTCCTTGAACTATCATTAATTCCATAGACCAAGATCTCTTTTCTTTGTTGTGATTCCTTCTTCTTCATGTTGTGTATACCACTAATTTTATGCGAGAGAGTGAGATAAAAGACAAATTATGGCATTATCTCTCCTTCTCTTTGATCTTAGCCTTCTTAGCACTCCTTGTAATATCATTTCCTTCGCTGTCAATACATATCCTTTACAGACCGTATTCCTTGCTGAACTGTGGACTAGTCCAAGACCTAGTCCTCTCCTTCACATTGTGCTCTTCACTGAAATTCTAATAGAACTAGAATGAGATCCTTAACCCCAGACAAAGATATCATTTTCCTGTAATATGCTTCTTTTGTTCTTCACTAGATATCCACCTTCCTCTTCGTTTAACTATCCCTCACTTTCACACCCAAAACCAAAGCTTTGTCTCGCACTTTATTTCAAAGCTTGATCCAAACTAATAGGTGTCATATGAGGCCTCAATCCCTTAATTTATAGAGGTTGTGTCACTGTACTAGGCCAACATGACTTTTGTGAGTATGCTGACATCATCAAGGGGTATTTCCAACATATTTGAGCTGACTTCCTTGGAGAATTTTGAGAAGGTCTTGGAGCATATTTCTACATCAATAAATTGTCTTTAAAAGTGTAACAACACTTCATACACATGAATATAAATTATATATTTAAGAAAATATGGAAAAACCGTATAGACATCAGGAAGAATTCTTTGACCTGTAATAAAAACTCCTTGCTCATGAATCCCATGAGGAAAACATTTACAAAATACATTTTATTATCTTTGCCTTCTTCATTCCATAAATTCATAATTACAAGTCATTATGAAGACCGAACCTAGTTACACTTTTCAACATAAGATTCAAGAGGTATAACATCTGCATCATAATCTAGCTTGGAAGAGATACTCAGCTTACTAAGAGGTAAGGATCACATGCCTCCAAGCTTCCTCAACTCGTTTTCCAAATAGAGATGGATAATCCCAACAATCTCACCTTATGGGTATGATGCCAACTGGGGTATACTCTATTAATACTAAGATAGGTTGAGTTATTACTCCAAACCTATGGGTAACAGATAGGGGTGATACCCTATTGTCCATATTTCCCTCAACCCCATGAGCCCTCTATCTCAATTCCTTGCCCTAGGAGCTTAGATCGGGGGGAAGAGTTGCTTTAGTTTCCTTGATCAATGATACCCCTTATTAAGAGGTCTCACATCCATCAGTCCAAGCTTCTCTCTGAAGACCAAGAACTTCCCTTTAGGTAAATCCTTGGTGAGAATATTTTCAATCTGCTCATTTTTTATATGTGATGGAGTTGAACGACTCCTCTCTACACCATGTCTTGAATGAAATGATATCGAATCACTATGTACTTAGACTTGTCATGAGATACGAGATTTTTTTCCAGATGGATCCCACTCTTGTTGTCACATTATATCACTATAGTGTCTAGGACTTTCTCAAATAGCTCTCCAAAGAGCTTCCTTAACCAAATTGTTTCGCAGCTAGCGATGCTAGCGTAAATATACTCTTCCTCGGTAGTACTCAATGCTACAAACTTTTGATTCCTTATTATCGAAGATATCATGGTATATCCAAGGCTAAAATAACATCCAAACGTACTTTTCATGTCAATAACATTTCCTACCGAGTCAACATCAGTGTATCCATGAATTCGAACATCTTTGGCAGAATATATCAAACCAACTACGATCGTTCCATGAAAATATATCAGAATGTTTTTAGCAGCAACCCAATGAGCATGGAGAGGCTCAGTCATGAATTAACTCAACTTATTCACTACATATCATATGTCTAGATGAGTGTTCACTAGGAACATCAAAGCCCCAATCAATTGTCTATACTCATATGGATTTGCCAAATTGGTTCTTGCATATTATCCACATAACTTATTGAGGTTCATTTCCATCGATGTGGGTAGTGACTTGCATTTTGTCATTCCAAATATTTCTAATAGATTCACGACATATTTCCCTTGTGAAATGAAAATCTCACTGGGATTTTGCCACACCTCAAGACATATAAAGTAGTACATGAGTCCAAAATCCTTCATCTCAAATTCAAAGGCTAGCTCCCTCTTACACTCGATTATCAGGGCTCACTACTTGTCAATAATAGATCGTCAAAATATAAAACTAGGTTGGGATCGACATTACTTCTTATGAATCCAAACTTCACCAAATAAATCTATATGTGTTTGTACCATGGTCTGGGGGATTTCTTCAAACCATATAATGCCTTTTTCAATCTAAAAACATGTGTCTTTAGATCCTATAGTTCAAATCCATGTGGTTTATCAACTTATAATTCTTCCTGTAACATACCATGAAGGAATGTCATCTTCACATCCATATGATGAAGATCACATCCTTGACTTGCAGCAATGGAAACTATCAAGTGAATGTTTGTATAATGTGCCACGGGTGTGAATATATCATGATAATATTCTCCCTCTTTTTGAGAGAATCCTCGAGCCATGAACCTTGCCTTGTATTTCTCAATGCTACCATAAACTCCATGCTTGATCTTGAATAACCATTTTTAAGGCACCATAGATTTCCCCTTCGATCTCCGCACAACATCCCATAAGGCACTTCATAATTGATTCATATTATTTAGCCATAAAATCTTCCCAAACTTTTTATTTTATGACTTCTTAAAATGTGAAAGGTTTAGAGTGAATTATAGTACTCATGGCGAAAACATATCCCTAGTACCTGCATGGCTTCTTCCTTTCTCTAAATTATATTCAAATGGGAGCTCGATTCTCGTCATCCTGTAATGTGTCTCAAAGCTAAAGTGCCCTCTTCCTAGTGGAAGGATCACATGGAGTAGGAGCTAAGGGATCCATGGGATCCATGTGATCATCAAAAATATCTGTCTTAGATTCAGGCATGGAAGGGCCATCTAAAATATCCATATCTTCATTCTTCTTCTCATGTGGAGGAGGTGGAGGAAGGTCCCTTGCTTTTCCAAGGGTAGCATATTCATCGAATGTTGCATCCTTGATAATATCAACCTTCCTTTGACCAAGAATATATATTCTAAAATATTTATAATTTTCATAATATCCAACAAATGTACATTTCCTTCCTGTGGCTTTCATCTTATTTATTTTCTCCTTTGGCACATGAAAGTGTACGGGGCATCCAAAGATACAGAGATGACTCGCATTGGGCTTGACACCCATGAATATTTCTTCGGGTGTTTTTTTGTCTAATGATTAATGGGGTGCCCTGTTTTGAACATATACGACAACATTTCTTGATTCTCCCCAAAGTAACTTTGGTAAATTCTTATCATAGAGCATGGCATGAATGGCTTCTATGATATACCTATTCTTCCTTCCAGCTACTCCATTTTGTTTGGGAGTATATGGCCCAGTTGTCTCCTTCTTGATACCTTCATTTTTGAAAAAATCAATGAACTCATTTTAAGTGTAATATCCACCATTGTCAGACCTAAATATCTTGATTCTATTCTCTGTTTGATTTTAGATCAAAGCTTTGAACTCCTTAAACTTTTTTAATGCTCCATTGTTGTGCTTCAGATGATATATCCATGTCTTTCTTGAAAAATCATCAATGAAGGTGATGTAATATAGATGGTTACCAAGATAATGTGCGTGCATCAAACCACTTAAGTTAGAATGAATGAGATGAAGGATTTTGTTTTTCTTATTCTCAATGGAGGGGAATAGTCACATTTTTTTTCTTCTCCACTGGGAATCTCCAAGACCAAATTCTCCAATTTCAGAAGAGAACCATAATGTATATGGGGAAATCTATGGTGCCATAACTCTCTTATATTATTAGTGCCATGGACCAATGCTAGGAGTGGTCTTCCAGTAGCCCTGTAGAGTCCTTCATATCTTGATCACAATGTGAATGTATCTCTCATAGGTAATCCAACAGAAAAAGTAAGGACCTTTCCTTTGATGAAAGAAACTATCATCCCTTTATCCTCCAAAGTGGATTTTGATACCAAGTTCTTCTTTAACCCAGGCCAATACATATCACATCATGGAGAAAAATAGATTCTCTTGAATTTATATGAAATTTGGCAGACCAAAAACCTTTAACATGATAAGTGGATTTGTCTCCAAGAATGAATTTCAAATTTGACTCCCTCTCCACCAAATTAGGGATGACTTCCTTATATCCAGAGAAGTGATAAGTGCCCTCACAATCGACCGACAAGCTATCCCATGAATCCGGAGGAGATGAACTAATAAGAGCAGAAATAATAATATATTCAGATTGATTTGCAACGTTACTTTCATATCTGGAGAATCTTGACTTATTTTGTGGACAAAGATATTCTTCATGATCACTTGGAGCATATCTTATTCTTATTTTATCTCTTCCATTGTGGTCATTCCTTCAATCATTTCTTCTTCTTTTATTATTGAACTTGTTTTTGTAGCTTATACTATTGTAGCATGGTCCATTTTTCTTTTCGAGGAAATCTCGAGCATAATGACCATTCTTGTGAATGTAGCATCCAATGTGCAAGTATTCTTTTCTTTTTTTGTATTTATAGGAGGAGGCATTCTTAAATTTGATGGACCTCCTTTCTCTTTCTTCTTCTTCTTCTTCTTGTCATGAGTGATGAATGCAGTCGGCTCACCTTCTTCATGATTTTGAATCCTTCCTCTTGATGTCATCCTTGATTCTTCTTAGGTGATATTTCCAACAATTTCATCAAATGACATGAGGGAATCATTTTTTATTATGTTAGTTATGAAGGTTTCCCAAACAATAGGGAGACCTCTTAGAGTTACAATAAAAAATTTCTTGTCATACACAGAGTCCCCAACTCTTTGCAACTGATCACTAAGACAATATATCCTCATTATGTAGGATTGCACAGACTTTCCTTTGTTCATATGTGTTTCTTTGAATTGATCTTTCAAGGATATGACTTCATTCGAATTGTTGACATCATAAATGACAACTATCTTATCAAACATGTCCTCGGACCTTCTCAAGTTTCCAACATATGCAAATAAATTGTCTTGTAAATCATCATCTATAATTTGTTTTGCTTTATTCTCACCTTTCTTATGCTTGTTCTTGACAACAATGAAGGAATTTTCTAGAGTCTCAGGTAATCTTCCTTGAATGTAATCCAAAACATAATTATTGTTAGCTATGATTTCCAACCTGACTTTCGATGCATCAAAATTGGATGAGTCACCCAACTTTTCATTTTCCTTGAAGGTGGAAGACATCTTGACTTGGCTAGGTAGGCTCTTTCAACTTTCCAAAGATGATTTCTTCAATCCTTGTCTTATTTTGGGCTTTTCCTTCACCTTAGCTCTGATATAATGTTAATTTTTCATATTATTATATGTTATATCAATTACTTTAGCCCAATTCAATACTTTAATTTACAATCTTTCCAATTACAATTAGTCTTTCCATTCATCAACAATAATTGAAGATAGAACAATAAATGCAATGACCAAGGAGACAATCAAAACATCAACAAGAGACACCAGGATTGGTTAAAGACCAGGGGAACCGTTGAGTCTCAAAAGTAAGTTTCCATATTCATACATATTTCCATTATGTCATAACCATCTAGCCCTTATTTCATAGCCATCTGACCTAAAGCCTTACATCAAATAACCATTTTTCATAAATATATGGGTTAAGATCCTTGTTTTCCAAAGTTATTTATTTTATGTATTTAAAGAGAATTTATGATTAGAAACTAGAAAATTAACATAGTTTCATATATCTATATATGTGTTGTGAGTTTTGTGACATGTGTAGGTCAAAAAGGAGATTTCTAGAAGACCCTTATGTGGCACTCTAAGGCCAAATTCGAATTTGGTTGGAGAAGATCATGGGATCATGAGAACATGTGTCTCACTTCCTTGTTGTATTGAAACTCTAAGAGGATATGTGTCTCCTTTCTTAAGTTGTGTTGAAATTTTAGAAAGACATGTGTCTTATAATTTCCTATTTTGATTGTAACTCTAGAGTTGGAGGGAGAGATTCATGGACTCTCATTAATGAGATGACTCCTCATATTTTGTATAAATAGGAGAAGCTTTCTCCTATCATGGTTAATGAAGAAGTAGGAGAAAATAGGAGTATTTTGTAACAAAGTTCAAGATGGAATGGGATGTAGATTTGTGAGATTTTCAATAAAGAAATTCAGTTCTTTGATGATGTTTTGATTACAACTTTGAGGAGCTGAACATGTGTCTCACTTCCTTGTTGTATTGAAACTCTAAGAGGATATGTGTCTTACTTCCTTGTTGTATTGAAACTCTAAGAGGATATGTGTCTCCTTTCTTAAGTTGTGTTGAAATTCTAGAAAGACATGTGTCTTATCATTTCCTATTTTGATTGTAACTCTAGAGTTGGAGGGAGAGATTCATGAACTCTCATTAATGAGATGACTCCTCATATTTTGTATAAATAGGAGAAGCTTTCTCCTATCATGGTTAATGAGGAAGTAATAAAAAAGTAGGAGAATAGGAGAAAGGATTAGAGAGAGTCTTTTGTAACAAAGTTCAAGATGGAATAGAATGTAGATTTATGAATTTTTGAATAAAGAAATTCAGTTCTTTGATGATGTTTTGATTACAACTTTAAGGAGCTGAAGGACTTCACCAAATTGGTAGCAGAGGGCCCCTGCTATCCAAGGAGGCTTCTACATGCTTTCTAGATAAGTAGCTTTTAATTCATGTCTTGCATTATTTGTTTAACTAAAAGATCCTCATCATATTACAATCATTCTTTTTCTTAAAATGATCTTCCAAAATATCATAATTAGATGAAAGAGATTTGGTTGTATTATGTTGAGTTAATTAGCATTTTCTGTTTTGCAATTAGATTAAAATATCCTCATTATCTTACAATCATTCTTTTTCTTAAAATGCTCTTCCAAAATATCATTATTAGATGAAAAAGATTTGGTTGTATCATGTTGAGTATCTTAGTTGCCTTTACGTTTCTAAAGTTGAATTTGTAGTTGTTTTTATTAACTACTGTAGTTATACTCATTCTAACTCTTCCACAAGAAGAAGCTCTTCCAAAAGATTATAATGATGAATGGGAAATGGCTATAGTATTGTAGGATTAGAAGTTGAATTTGTAGTTGCTTTTATTAGTTACTATAGTTATACTCATTCTAACTCTTCCACAAGAAGAAGCTCTTCCAAAAGATTATAATGATGAATGGGAAATGGCTATAGTGTTGTAGGATTTAATTGTAATTTATTTTTGTTCACTATCACAGTTACACTTGTTCTAAACACTCTTCCAAAAGAAGAAACTCTTCCAAAAGATCCTTATGATGTCCAAGGCATGACTGTGATCTTGAATGTTTTAGTTGTGTGTTTTCACTAAGTACCATCGTTGTTCTTGCTCTTAAACGCTTGTCCAAAATATCATAATGACGAGTGGGAGATGGCTATGATATCTTAGTTTTTCATTGCTTTCAGTTTTTATGCTTGCATTTGCACTCAATTACACAGTCAGGATTGTTCTAAAAACTCTTCCAAAAGAAGGAACTCTTCCAAAATACCAATCATGATGGACAAACAGACTGTAGAATTCCATAGACTAGTTGCATGTTAATTCAGTTAGAGCACTCCGGAGGTAGATTACATAAAAACAATACGAAAAACACATACAAAGAAGTAAGGAAGAGGTCACTTAAGCACATATAGTGCACCACACTTCATCAGTTTACTAGCCCTGGTTGATAATTTATATTAGCAATTTATGACGCTAAATTGACTACACAAAAACCATTCGAAATTATTCTTCTATTATACTGTCATAAAATTTTCAGCAGAGAGTACAATGAGCTCAAATCCATAAATAATAATCAAAGTCAAAGTTTTGACTTGTTCAACAAATCTACCAACCAATATCAAAAATATATACAAATAGTAAAAACAATACAATCAAATATTCCTGTGCACTTCCTCACCCTTCGCAGTTCATATTAAACCTTCACAGTTCTTATTCACCCTTCACAGTTCATGTTCACCTTTCGCAGATCCTGTTCACCCTTCATAATTCCTATTCACCTTTCGTAGTTCTTTTCCACCCTTCGCAGCTCCTGTTCAACCTTCTATTTTAGATAGAATGAAACCCCAAAATAAAAAGATATGATATGTGATGATGATGTACAAATGAGCTTGAGGTCACTTGTATTTATATGCTTCCATGGGTATCCAAATTTCTTTAGGGATGACCTTGTCCAAATGTGCATGTGTGGGATTTCCTTCATAAGTACACTTTCCCTTATCCGATTTGAGTGATATTTAGGTATATTTTGTTCCTCTCGAAAAGAGGAATTCAATGAAATCATAATCTCCACCAAATAATATGTCCAAAGTGGAATTTGATCGTAGTTTCATAATTTTAACATAAGGTGTTTACTAGGTTGACTACATTTAAACCAATATTGTCTTCCTCCACTTCCATCCACCCCTCCTCTTTTGTTATCCCACCATGTCCACCTATTGGCCAAAATTTTCCAAACCCTTCCCTTTCTTCACCTCCCACCTTCCATATACATCTATCCCCCCATGTTGCTTCCACTTCAAATTCCCAATATTTCCACAACAACCATATCCAAGATGCACACTATCATGTTCATGAAAGGAATGATGCACTTATACCCCTGTAAGTTTTCTCCATTTATAATGAATCTTACCAATCCATGTAAACAAAATTTTGTTGTGGTGTCGTAACCTATTACCAATGTGCCTTGAAAAAATCTATCCATCTCTTCTCCTTATCAAACAACATGGATCCAGGCAAACAACCACATTTCCTCTATTGCCTAACTCAAGTTGAAGAGATGTTAATTACAAGCTTCAACCCAATTTTTCAAGTGATCCATGCACATGGAGGCCAATACAATCAATCTGAGCATACCATTAGGTTCCCTAAAGATATAAATAATATTGTCACCTCCCTTCCCCGCATGCTTTTAAATATAGATATCCTTTTTTTTTAACAAAAGAAACATTGACCACATAGCCTATGAATTATTTGTCAATAAATCATGATTTTTTGCAGCTTTTCAATACAAACTGGTAAACAATATGTACTACAAGGATGGTCATCTAAACCCATCTGCACTATTTTCTTTGCTTGTTATCCATATAGACGTGTCCCCCCTTCTACGTCATGTCACCATCACTTCCCCTAAACCCCAACAATTCCTTCTTGATACTCATTATCTTGACCTTATCCACCCCTTCCTATATAACCTTCAATCATCCTATTTTTTATCAACACTTACAAATACCCATACCGATATTGATGAAATATTTTCCTACATATAATCTTCCAATTCCACACTCACCTATTTATTTCAATCGCTCGTTATTTTCCTCTCTCCAGTCAATGAATATAACACTAAGGGCCTATTCTCCATGGTCTTCCCCGCCCTCTTCCCCACAAGTTCTGCCATGATAAACCAACCGATAATTACAAAGGTTTATATTCAAGAATACACTTTACACCTAATGCGTTACCATGATAATAGATTTGGACAACATCCTAAATTTCACTATTACCTATACAACCTTATCATTCCCCATCACAGCTAGGAACAAAAAATTTCTTCAGTAAAAGAGGCCTTGAAAATAGCTTGTCGGAAATTGTTGTATACCTTTTCCACCACCTTCAACAACTGCCTCCTTCGACAATTCTAGAACATATTATGCACTTTTTCTCGTCCCTTCAAGGGATTCACTCTTTCTGGACTAAGATTAGAGGGGATCCTAGTGACATGATCATTCAACAAGGTTTCCCTACCTCTCATTTGCATTAAGTGTAGTTGATACCAAATGGAATGACTTGCATATGGCCATGCCTTCTGGTCCTCCATCCAATGCACATGATTAGCCTCATTGGAGAATCAAAAACATTGTTGCAAACACGCATCATGCTTCTCAATACATCCTTGCAGGATCACAATATTCCTAGAAGAGGTACTACTAAAACAATTCAATGAAAAGGACTATTGGTGCGGGGATTAATCTACCATTACTTGTCTTTCATCTTTTGTGTAAAATGTTTACATGCATAAATCTTACTTTCTCTCTTCTATTTGGCCTAGGTCTGATTGGAAGCATAGAGGCTCTGCACATAAACATGGTCTCTTGTGGTTGGAAAATTCACTTGATATGGACAACCTCAACTAGACCAATGAAACTAGAATTTTTGATGCCAAGTATTTCTTTGATACATATTTTACTACTTGGAACCCTCGATCCCTCCATAAAATAAATCTAGGAATACATTGATCAACACTTTGTGATCACTGCCTTCTTGCAACAAATGAAATCATCACTTCCAACGTGCTCTAATACTACAATGAGCTTGTAAGCTATGTCTAACACCACACAAATTGTCATTCTTTTACATGCCTTCACAAAAAAACAACTCTACATCTTTCCACTATGGAGTCCCCTGGGAGTTGTGTGAATTCTCTTCTATGCATATCGATGCTTATGACTGAAAAATGTACAGTCATGTTATAAATGATGACAAGATTAAAATCTACAACCTTCACATTCTTGCTATCTGTAAGGACAACATTTACTGCCATCTTATCCTCTCCCATCATGTTGTGTTAAACTACATTTCCAAATATGCAGCAAAATCAGAGTCAAAGTCTGAAAGTTACCACCAAATGCTCTCGTGACTTGCACAAAATTCTCCTCTTAATGCCCACTATCATATGCAAAATCCTAACTGAAATAGTTTTTTATAGGGACATCGGTTCACAATAAACATGCCACATGCTCTAACAACTCCTGCTAGTACAATGTAGTTGTTATTTTTTCACCCTAAATGTCAAGAAAATAGTTTTTATATGTGTTGCACTTAACTTGGATTCCCAACTTCTAGCAACACCCTTCATCACTTCATACATGCAAACACCCCCTCCACTTGAGTCATTGTATCTTATTGAAGTCACATGGTGTTGGTTGTTATCCTCTTGTTAAAAAACATCACCGTGGAAACATATCATCCCTTCCATGGTCCTACATTTCCTGCATCGGTACACTTCCATCCCATCTCAAGATGCAAACTGCTATGTAAATTTTTTTTGGAGTGAAATACTCTTGTACTACCCTTTTCACAGGCTTCCTGATGACATTGGTGGAATCAATGAGGAGACTATTGCACATTGGGAACAAATTAAAAACAAATATCGTGTATGGTATGTCGATCATGCACCCAAAGAGCCACCTTTTATTGTATTTGACAATGTCTTTGATCCTTAAATGTGACCCCACCACTCCATGGACATGGAAGAATTTAAATTCCTTTCCCAACTCCACCAAGGTAACAACATCCTCCTTGATGACCTTAACATGCTTGGCCACCATGAATTTTATGCAAACCATACTTGGGCTTATACTCTTATCAATTCACGCTTGAAATAGATGACCATTTTCTTCACAGAATTCAACCACTCCTCCATACAACTCTGCCAACTTCCCTCTCCAAATCCTCACTCCCTTGACTCCTTGTCCCTAAGCGAAAGCATGGCTTTCAATATCATTCTTACCCACTTTTCAACTCTAGCACGTTGTTAAATATTATCATCCAAGGTACTGTTGGGATAGGAAATTATTTCCTCATTGATTTTGTCACGCTCCCTAATCTATCTTTCTACACATATAACATGACTCAGATATTCTCCGCTTTATGCGCCAGATAACATTGATAGTTTTATACTGAATCACTTACAAATTCAGACTGTTATCCGGGGTTTAACTTCTTTTCAGTACTTATAGACAGCCATGGAATATAAGAATTTCCATGAAAAAAAAATTTTGGGCTTGACCTCCCCTCTTCTCAGTCCATCTAGTAGACTTATATATCTATATATATATTACTTTGTATTTCTCAGGTTTTTCTTTTCAGAGTTTTGTCCAACTCTAGATGATTGCTAGGCCCTTCCTCAACTTTCCAGTTTGCAGGCCTTATAAAATTTTCAACATTTTAAAGTTTCAGCATCGAGGTATAGATGTGTGCATCCTCGCATACATCTATCTATACTCAGTTAACCTCCATTGCTCCAACTACTCTCCCAACAGTTTATATGGATGGTACACAGATGCTCTGTTCATTGTATTTTTGCATATGCTTACAATCTTACCTCACACAAACTTTTATCACACACTAGATTGTTCAATAGGATTCCCCCCTTATTTTACTGTTACAAACATTCAACATGTGTGACACTCTGGTACAGATTCAACTGTTCCATGGGAAAGCTAGGAAACAGATCCTCTTGCTTCAATCAAATGGAGGTAGAGAATACTGAACTGGATAGTTTAGAATTCCTAGTGTTAGATCCTCGTCCTTAGTTAGGATTCAACTTCTGCTTTCATATGTTTACACTTACATTTAATAGAATAATTTAAATTCTAAATTTTACAATTCTTTCCATTGGAACACAGCCGACATACTGAACCCCATACTGTTATCACAGGGTTGTTGTTTCCTACTTTCTGTTATTGGTTACAGGGAATTCTGTGCCATCAGTATTGTTATGATAGGTTTAGTTGTTTGGTACTTGCTGTTCATGGGTACTGTTTTGTTAACATTTTCTGTTTATACACACAGAAATTAAATATTCCTTTAAAAGATAGCAAGCTATACCTATACATAGTTATTAGATTTGCTGTTCACTTGATCTATCATCTCTAACCTCATTACTACAAGGTACTCATCCCTACACCCAACCATTTGTCTCTGCTATCAATAGCTTTAGTTTGCAATTACATGAGTTACTGAACCATTAATCAATCTAACATTTGCATAATGCACCATAACATAACAATTCATAAATTGCATAATGAACCATAACATCACAATTCATAAATTGCATAATGAACCATAACATCAAATTTCATAAAACAGGGATATGTTTAATACAGACTTACAGAAATCTCCAAATTTATGCATGCACACCTCTACTATGACCAGTCCTCCCAACCTTAGAGTTCGTTTATCTCCAGAACTCACCCCCGAGCTGAGATCCTCCCAGAACAGACTAACCTCAATCTGTTCTGGAGCAGCTTATTTAAGCTGTGCTTTCCCCAAAGCCTGTTTCCAATTCTGCGTCCAGAATTTCAGGATGCTTTATTCATGTTTAGCCTAGGCTTCCCATTCTGGGACTCTTTAAAGCTGCTTTAAGCTTTTCCTCAGCTTTTCCAGCTTTTTCTCACCTCTTCCCAACTACTCCTCTTCATTGGGGAAATTTAGATTTTTTCCTCAAAATCTAAATTAGAAATAATTTCTTTCAAGGATTTTTGAAAGATTTTGGGGAAAGTCTTTTCCTTTTCCATTACCTCATGGATTAGGCAGGTGATCTCACTTTCTCATCTGGTCATAGTGCATACACAATATTTTATTTATTTTTCATAAATAATTAGTTAACCACATCCACACAATAATTATCCATTGGGGTCCACTCCCCTTTGGATTTATGTTCAAATGTCTCATTTGAAAAGCATAGAACTTGGGGGTTGCTGGCGGCATTTTCCTCAAGGGTACATTCCTATCAAACTCTACCAAAAGAGATAGCCCTTTACTCTTGTGTGCTCAAACTGATGTTGTGGACTTCCACATAAATGCACTAAAAATACACTTTGGAGTCTACATCCTTGTCTCCTCTATGAAACATTTGGAAGGTCATTCCCTTCTAAATATCAAAGAACAACTTCAACACGTCAATAGACATTTTCATTGATGAGATGAGTTTCATTGACCCTAAAATTCTTGCTCAAATTGATGAACGCTTGTGAGATTCATTCCCATACAATAGAAAATCCCTATTTAGTGGTCGCTTTGTAATCCTTGTAGGTGATCTTAAGCAATTTCCACCATCCAAAGATACACCATTGTATGTGGGCATGTCTCATGGCAATGCACTTTGGTGGATTTTCAATACAATTGTCACACTATTAATAGTCTTCTTCCAGTAGGGCACAAGCCCTGAAAAATTTGTAATTCACAAAATCCTCTCTAACCTTCGAAATGAAACTCCCATAATGAAGGATTGGAAACTTCTCATGACATGTACAAAATCCACCCTTCCACATGACGAGAAACAAGAATTCGACAGTTCTATGCATCTCTATGCAACTAATGAATCTATTACATTGCACAACAAAAACATGCTTAAAAATTTGAACGTGACAATTTCATAAGCTTATGCAAAGCAAAGGAAACAGTTGAACTTTTCCACTAAAGAGGAAGAAACAATTTGATGCAAAATTTCTCCTATGCATTGGACAACTATTCATTCTAATAAGAAACTTATGGTTCAAATAAAGGCTTATTAATGGAGCACTTGGAAAAGTTGTTGTTATTTTTCTATGCAACTGGTTCTAGGACCCGGGAGCTCCCATAATTTGTTGTTGTTGATTTCATTCACTGCAAAGGTACACCATGGGATTCTTCAAATTCAAATTATGTGCCAATCCCCATCATAACAAGGGGCTCTCGTACACAATTTCCCCTTTGCATGTCATCGGGCTTAACAATCCATAACTCACAAGGCATGATCCTACAAAAAGAGACAATTTACATTGGAAACATTGATCGCCAAGGGCTAAAATTCACAACCATACATAGATTTATATAATTTAACGATCTTTTCATCTCTCCAAATTTTTCCTTCTCTCACTACTCACACATGGAATAAAATCCTTATGCCATATTTAGAAAAAACAAAGAAGAATACCTTGCCTCTAAATATATGTAACAAACTCAATGAAGACATTCTCTTTTTGGTAATTGAGGTACATTTGCATTGCACTTGAAATTGTTTCATATTATCTCTGATTTAAAAACACTTGAATTTGTATACTTATTGACCTGCTTGTATTCAATAGTACTTTCATTTTTTATGGTTTCTACTACTTTTCTTCTATGTTTTCCTTTTCACTTAATTAATTTTTAAATGTTTTCTAATAAATTTTCCTTGGCTTAAAAAAAGTAATGGATATGCAATATTTTTCCCAGGTCTACATATTTTTCCATGAAATACATGAACAAGAGGTTGCTATGCTAAATATGCAAGCACGATTTCTACGCTCTCCTAATTTTCCTCTATATCACATGCAACCAACTCTCTAGCTACTTAAAAGGATTAATTCTTTGATGCATGTCCTCATCCATAAACATAAAAGCGATGCAATCAAGTATATTCGAGTAGATTGGAAAACACACAATCTTGATCGTGTCCCAAAGCTGGATCTTAGATGTATTTGTATATTCCGCCCATCAAATTGCATTTACGACTGAAAATTTTCCCTTCATTAAACATAAAATGTAGTTCATGGACTTCAAACACTTTTTTTCATTCCAATGGGTACTTCTGATTTTATAGCAAACAATACACGTTTTTTGTGGCATTTTGCTAGGTTAACAATGTCTTATGAAAAAACCTGCCATAATTAGCTACATGTTTGGTTGTTCTCAACCACTCCGTTATGTTTCTTTACTTTTCAGACTTTGTATCTTGTCATTTCTCTTCAAGTTGTGCAAAAAATATTGCTCTACAAATACTGCACACCATCTTATCACACGACAAACATCAAAATAAGACAGTGAAATTCAAAACAACGTTTTAATACAAAATTAAATTGTCACCAACATAATATACATAAAATTAACATATTATCGTTATGCATTCTACTTTTACAAAACATCTGTGGGAATTCCCAAAATTTATGGAATTGTACAAGATCAGCCCAAATTTTTCATCTTTAAGACAATCATTTATTATAATCCCACATGGTAAGAAACATCATTCATAATAATGGCATGGTCCATTGATGGAATGCCAACATCAATTAAGAGAATTATAATCACAACAAAAAAAACAACAACCATTGTTACACTAACCCAATACAATACAACAAGAGTTGTAAAACCTTCAAACAATCTATGGTCTATTGCAAAACCAAAAACACATGTCTGTTAAACATAAGAAACATCTATTACAACAATGAGGAATATCAGAGGCCTACTCAAGTAAACTCAACTAACCTGTTTCATATATATGTCCTTTGCAAGCATTGAATTTTGTTTCACCTAGCTTGTGATCTCTACATGTGTCCTCTTGTTTTTTATATTAGGTATGAGATCTACTTTATAACAAGGAAGTAGTAGATATTGTGCCATCGGCTCAGATAAATATCCCTTGTGCTCGAGAAAAAGCTTCCCTAGTACTTAAAATAAATTTTCAACAACAAAATATATCCACTTTTATTTCACAGGTGTTCATAATACTGGAAAAATGCATGAATGATCTCTTAGATGTAGAATTCTCTTCCAGATATTTCTTACTTTGTTTTCAATTTCAGTATTCCAATCCTGAAAAAAATGTTGTTGAATTGATTCCCATAAAAATTCACTCATGTAGCAATGGAGCCAAAGATGTCCCAAGCTATAAAATATCTTGACTTCAGGTATGGTGATTGATTGAATTCAATTGATTATAACATTATCTCAAATCTGATAATGGTAAAATGTAGTGGATTTACTCTATGGTCCAATTCAAAAAGTAAATATCCTTCTTCCCACAAAAAAAGTTACTATTGTTGGGGCCATACTAAGTTGAAGATCCATGATCCGTTATTCATCAATTCCCCCCCAAACATAATATTAGGAGAGTGTATTAGGGTAATACAAAAATAATCTCAACTTTTCCATAACAAAATCTCTCTCTCCTGTATTTTTTCTTTGTGTTTGTATCAAATACCCATCATATCATATAAAAATGGTGATATAAATTATGTTATTAAAAAAACGTGCTTCTAATCCTTACAATAAAAATAATATACCAATTATTACAATAACATATGTATCTTAAATCTAAATGGAATTTCGAATCAGTTGGATATGATTTGTGTTTCCTTTCTCCACTTCTTAATAAAGAATGAGATTGCATCTGATAGGTCCCCACTCCAATGCATTCTTTTTCTAAAAAATAACAATCCTATTTCATCCTCACAATGTTGCAAGTTGTTGTTTCCTTTGATGAAACCAATATGTTGGAGGATGTAGATAACCTGCTCAAAGTTTTCACTACTAATAAATTTTTTACTACAATTTGCATCATCCATCATGACCTCACATCAAAATTCCTTGTTGAAAAATTATGTGCATTACCTAGGTAAAATTCACAACAGGCTCCCTTCCCCCATAACTCCAACTTCCAATTCCAAAATATTCTACCTGGGAGAATGCTTATTTGACACATCCAAATTTTGACAAGTAATAATTAGTATTTAACTTGATTATATTTCTATATTCGTTGTTTCTTACTCCTTTTATATAGGTAGACTATGTACATTTTAAACTTGTTGAGACATGTCGATGTGCATTCCCAGTGTTGAGTTACTAATTTAAAACAATACCAATATATGTAACGAAAGAAATGGATCTATAATTCGATATGTTCCTTTCTCATGGTTGATATCAGAAACCATCATATTCCCAAGAGTATGCACAATGAAAACCATAGGCCACATGGCTTTAAAAACCAACTAAATCCTTTCTAGATGAGATGTACTTGGAGAAAATAATTGTGAGTAATATTTATGCTATGCTTATGCTATCTAAATACATCATACTATTCTCATTTGGTCCTCTTGCATTCTCATTTCAAAATGATTTCATTTGGTAAAGAGGTTAGAGAAATGTGTATACAATCATAATCAATTAATTCCACAATATATACCATTCTTTACTTCACCACTCTGAGTCTTGAGAACATGATTCAACAATGATAAACAAGGCACATGTTAAAGCTATAGTCATCATGCATCCAACAGATGAAATAAAAGCAAGAGAACCAACCTTCCAACAAAATACTACCCCTCTATCAAATAAAGAATGCACTACATCCACCTCCTTATCTCATTTCCAAGGTGATTTAGAACCACCATTTCGACTAGCAAGCTTCCATGATGATTACGAAATGAAATTCTTATCTTATATCTTTTGCCTTATTTTTTATCTGACATAACATGTGAAAAAATCTATGCCAATTTTCTCTTCTGATACATGTCATTTGTGTACTAATTAATAGTGGAATTCATTTTGTGACCTATTGAGGTTGAATTGGTTTCCAGGATCACATATTGTCAATGTTGATATACATATATGCAACGTAATACATCATACAAAGTTCACTGAAAAATTGTACACAGGTATTGTCAAGGACCTTCTAAACCACAACCCCAATTTGAGAAAAAAAATTATTTATCAAATGCCACAACCCTTATTTATACTGCAACTAAGGGACATGTTGAGTTGGTCAATGAGATTATTGCTAGAGAAAGTCGCTTCACAAGGATTTCCAGAGGCAATGGAAAGAATACACTACATCTGCCTATAAGAAGTGGTTACATATATATTTTGAGAGTTTTCAATCTTCCTTGTTGTATATTTTGTTTGAAGTCAACATGACTACTACTGCATCTCAAAATTCCCTTCTAAGATTTTGGGTTTAGGGTGTTATATTTTTGATCATCTTTCAGTTAATCTCCATATTGTGTCATTAATGATTAATATTGATATGTTGCTACAGATTGATTTTTGTTGATGTGTACTTTGTTTTTAATTTAGCTCTCAAACTAAAAAAGAATTTATTTTCAGGTAATAATAATATTTAGGTAATCCCACCCTTTGTGGGACTAAATTCTCTTTCATCTAGACCTAATTCTGGAACCTTTGATTTTTGAAGGAAAATTTGTCTTATCCTATTCTAGACTCTGGAATCAGATGGACGTTGTATGCATATAGCCTAGGTCAATTTACTTGTCAAAATGTTTGACACCAAAAAATCAAACCAAAATCTTAAGTGATTTTGCCTCACTGAATTACAAAGCATCTAAACAAGAATTGAATATAAATGTTTATGGAAGTGGAACTAAATCACTATTAAACTCCCATTTACTTTAGTAGGATTCCCCAATTGGGGTGAGTAGTGCCTCAAACATAATTGAACTTATATTTTTCTATGAGTGGAATTAATTCACTGTTGATTGAAAACTGAGCTAAAATTCTTTCCCGTGGGTCCAATCTAGCTTGCAGTTATGAAGGCTTCAACTGTTATTTCTCTCTATCTTATACTATAAAATGTTCTCTCATGTAGTTTAGACAAAGGAAATTTTTATATGTTTAATATGTTATTAGGACCCTTGTGTTTCACTTTCCACGAGGTTTTCAAACCCTTTAATGATTTCATGTTTATCGATGGCTTATCGCATTTGAATTCTTTTCATATAGATGCCCTTATTTCCCAACAATAGATAAAATTGTTGAAGAATAGTTTCAATTTTGATATATTTTTCTTCCTACACTATGAAGTTGGTTGCTAGACATGGTAGGGGTTGTCACAGTAACTTCTTATCCTGTTTTTATTTACTGATTTTAGGTTATTGAATGCTTATTTTATTTTAACTTGTTTGGGAGAAAATGTCTTTATTTTACAAAAATCTCTGCCTGGAAAATAACAATGCTAAAAATTGTTGTGCTTTGTTCCTATGTTTATATTTTATTCTAACACTTCCATTATTTTGTCTCAATAAATATGATATTTTTTCCTTAATTCCTTGTCAATTCAATGAGTGTTAAATTACTATTCTTTCATAACATTGTTGGCTTATTGTTCTTTCATGACATTGTTTTCTTGATCTTGGAAAACCTATTACTAACACATGCTTTAATTCAGTTAGGAAATGTGTGTCAGAAATTGACTTGCTAGAAACAATTAAAATGGTAAATAACTTAATTGTTGAAATTTTGAATTAACTCCACATCAAATGCCAGAATTCCAAGCACAAGAGTTAAAGGATATTGACACAAGTTCTTATTTATTCCCTAAATTTTTTTCATCATTTCATACAATGCCTATTTAGATATGAATGAAATATAATATGGGTTCAATATTTCATATTCCTTCTCCTATTTTGAAGGTGTCATGGAAAAGAGTCCAGTTGTATCAAGAATTCAAATCCTAGAAAAATATTATGAAGGTGTAATATATGATAGATGGAAACTTTACGAGTGAATGTTTGTGAATGAAGAGGATAATTTGTTTGGATTAGGAAGCAAATCTAGAGGTTTTTTCACTGTTTTAAGTGAAGGTAAGACATATCCAACTTTGTGTACACATTCTATACTATAGAAATATGGTGATATAATTTCAATTACTAATGAAATTTAATGTGAATCAAGAGACACATTTCTTCTCTACTGCTCTACGGAAATTATTTTTCAATCTAAAACAAAATTCGCAAACATGTGTCAATCACATACACAAGTACATAGATTTATCTAGGGGAAACCAACTGGTAAAAACCCCTTAATCCTACTTTCATTAATCAAAGAAATAGAGAATGCATTGTAATTTCTTGCTCACTTTGAGAAACACCCGCAAAAGAATAAATGTTATATCTGCTCAATGAGAAGGTAGGACCCATAATTAGTAAATTTATGCCCCCACTTGAGCTCCTATTTCCTTTCACAAATCTTGAGGAAATTGGCCCATATTCTTTAGGAATTTCCTCAAAATTTATTGTGCAATTCCCAAGAATTGATCGTTTATTGCATGTAATACTTGTACACTCAAGACTAATTTATAACTGATGTTACAATGCCTTGGAATATCCACCACAACTAAGAAATTTGAATTCCTTGCATGCATGACCTATTTTTGGTTGATTGATCAGTTGACTGGATGATCACTAAGTTATAATATTGTCCCACTGCACAACTGGCCTCCAACTAGTTCTATCAACATGTAAAACTAGTTTAAATGAATACAACTAGAAATAACTAAACTATATTGCTACACATTAACAATCAACACATGCAAACTGAAATCCAAGCCCTTAACTCAAATTTTCTGGGCTAACTGAGTGACAAGAGCCATGTCACCTCAATTTAGCATCCAAGTTTTCTACTGATGTGGAAACTTCGAATTTTCTTTATTTGACCAAAGGCTAAGTCAAATTGAGAATTTATTGCTACACTTCTCAACACTCACTCTTAGCAAGAAAGGGATTTTCAACCACCCATATCCTACACCTATGGAATTCAAACTTCTCTCTTAACAAAACCTTTATCAATATGTCAGCATCTTGATCCTATGTTGGAATGTATTGTAGCAACATTATCCTCCTTTACACATAGTCCTATAAAATAATGATATCAAATATCTATATGCTTGGATCAATCGTGAAATACTAGATTCTCAGAGAGATTGATGAAAATTTTATTATACAAAAAGATCACAGTTGGATCCATCTGCTGACCAAACAATCCCACAAGTATCTTTCTCATCTATATTGCTTCAAATGTTTCATCCATGTATTCAACTTATGTTGAGCTAAGTGCCACAGATCTCTACTTCGTGCTGAACTAAGAAATTTTTGTAGACCCAACACTGAAAATTCCACCTGATTTAATCTTTCGGTTTGATGGACTCCATGCCAAATCTACATTTGTGAAGCCATGTAACTTCACTCCCATTGTCTGTTTGTACCATAATCCATATTGGGTAGTGCCTCTGAGGTACCATAAGACATGATTTTATACCTTCCAATATAATTGGTTGGCCTAACCATAGCTTGCCTGAGTTGGTTGACTCCATAGCACACATATGTTCATGTGTTCAAAATATACATCTATGAACCCACTAGATGCCGATGAATGGTAGCAACAACCTCTTCACCTGAAGTGGCATCCTCCTTCCTGCAATTCATCGCTAGAGGTGTCAACGTCGGCTTACAATTATCCATGAATTTTTTTTGCAATATCTCAGTGGCATACTTGCCTTGATAGATAAACAATTCCCCATCACCTTTCCATACTTCTAGGCCAAGGAATTAGTGCATGAGACCCATATATTTCATCTCAAATTCCCATGCAAGGTCCTCCTTGCAAGAGTTGATCAGTTGCTCATCACCTATAAATATTAAATCATCAATATATAAAACAATGATAAGTAATTTACTTTATACCAAAATATGATAAAGGTTTGCATCTGCTTTACTTTTGTTGAATCCTAATCTAGTGAGATAACTATCAATCCGAGTGAACCAAGCTCGAGGTGCTTATTTGAGACTGTACAATGCTCACCTGAGTCTGCACACATGAGACTCCCGATCAAATGTATCAAAACCTTATTTTTGTTTGTTGTACACTTGATCATCAATAACACCATTGAGGAATGATGATTTTACATCCATCTGGTGGATCTTCCACCCCATCTGCATAGCCAGTGCAATAATTGATCTAATGGATGAATACCTTGCTATGGGATAAAAGGCTTCCTCATAGAAAATTCCATCAACTTAAGATAATATTTGGCCACAAATCTAGCCATGTACTTCTCTATGCTGCCATATGCTTCATGCTTAACCTTGAAGATCCATATTTAACCCACCACTTCCCAAACACTTTTCTTTATGATGGACTCATATTATTCTACCATTACATCAACCCAAACCGGTTTCTCAACTACTTCGTAAAAATAGGATGGCTCAGTCTCTACAAGCTCACTCATTAGATCCATGTAGCCAGTGTACCTCTCAGGTGACCTCTTTTGCATGCACAAATTTGAAGGAGCTCCCACATTCTCCCTCACATACTACACCAATCTATTAGTTTCCACAGTTCTTTTTCTACCTTCTCTAGATGTTTCTTCTTGAGTGGATGTCTCGACTTTGTGTCCTCTCTGCTCCTCCATTTGTTGTTGCTCCAAAGCTTCCTAAGGATCCTCCTTTGGAGCTATAAGATCCTCTTTTGGTGGGATTTCAAGCTCCCTATCAAGAGAGAATCTCATTGATTTTAGGGGGTCCAGTCACAGTTATGTGTGAGTTGTAATTAGTTAACTCAAGAAATTGAGTTAAAATCAGTTTAACTAGTTCTAATTAAGAGATGAGATAGTGAGAAGTCCAGTGAATTAAATATGATTTAATTACCAAGTAGTGATCATTCAGTTAACTGATAATTCACTATAAATAGTTTTTGCATGTTATTTCTAAGGAAGGTTGAGTTGAGGTTGAGTTTAAATGGATGATAACTATCAGTTGTATAATTAGAAAATTGTAAAGGTCAATTATAGAGTCATGAGGAAGCTTATGATGCAATAAATTATAAGGAATTTCCTATTTAATAAGGTGACAATTCCTCTAGGAATGCATGAGAAAGGATGATCAGGTAGAGGCTGAGAATTGGTTAAGTATTTGACTGATTTTTCCTAGATCCGAGTGAGATAGTTGGCAGAGTGTAGGAGTTTCTCCATGAGAGAAAAGCATTGTATTGTTTCATGGTATTGACTTTATACAATATAAAAATAGTGCAATTTTGATCAATGTGCTTTCCCTAGATACATCTTGTGTTGTGCAATTTATTGTTTCTTTCTCTTACTTGTTATGTGATTGTGTGATCGTGTTTTGTTTCCCAAAATTGTAGAAGGATTTAATAGTTTGTTTTAGTACATTACAAGATTAGATTCAATCTCGTTGTTATATTTTCTACATGGTATCAGAGCACCGGTAATCACAATAGAAGAGAAGAACATTTTTTTTTTTAACAGGTTTGAATTTGTAGATTTATTCTCTAGGACCCAACAACGTATCAAGGAAATTCGAATTACATAGCATGGAAGGATGGGATGGAGGAAATGCTCGAGGAAAATGGACTAAAGGATTTCATAGAAAATTATATTCCTCAGACCACAGTAGCAGATGCTCAATATCTTGATGCATGGAAGATGTAGAAAAGGCGAGAAGGATTTTGTTAGAGGGATTTCGAGATCATATTGTCTCGAGTCTCCATGGGAAGGTGATTCCATATGCTATGTGGAAGGCCTTGACAAATCTATTTCAGAATAACAGTGACCATAGGAAGTTGGTGTTGAAATACAAGCTCAGGAAGACCAAAATGGAGAAGGGTGACACAATCCAAAAATACTTGACGAAGTTCACTCAATTTTGAGATGAGCTTGGAAGTGTTGGGATAATTGTTGCCTTAGATGATTTAGTGAACCTAGCTCTTCTAGGCATTCCCAAGCATTGGCGTAGCTTCCAAGACTCCGCGAATGGGAGGGGGAAGCTAGCAGTTTGGGAGCGACTATGGTATGATTTGGTACAAGAATAGATTCGCCAGAGCTCCAAAGATGGATCCTCATCAAATACAGATGATGAGGAAAATTTTACCTTGGATGGAAAGGTGAAGAAAGGAGAAGGGAAGGTGTCCCATTCAAAATCGGATTCTGGCAAGGTAGGAAAGAAGCGAGACTTGTCAAAGGTAAAATGTTTCAATTGTCATGAGCATGGACAATATGCCAGAAATTGTCCACAAAATAAGACCAACAAGAAGGCCTCAGGAGGAGTAGTAGGTGAAGCATTTTCTTCACAATTCGAGTTGGATTTCACTCTCATAGTAAGCATGGTGTCATCAGTGATGGGTTTTGTGTGGTACTTAGATAGTGGAGGTTCATTCCATATGACTGATAACAAATAATTCTTCAGTAGCTTGGAGGAGAAGGATCTCTAGATCCACATCGATATGGGTGACAACAAGAGGTATAGTGCTACCGATGTAGGTGCAATTACCTTTCAGAGGGAGTCAGGTAATCCACTCACATTAAAAGATGTCATGTATGTTCCTTTTTTAAAGAAGAATTTAGTTTATGTTGCTATGTTGTAAGATCATGGCTATGATGTGATCTTCAGTGAATGAAAGGCATTCCTTCATCACAAAGCCACGGGACATGTGAAAAATATTGGGTTCGAGTAAAGAACCTCTACAAACTGGATGTAGAATACTATGCTTCATTGAGCATGAAATCAAATAAGGTAAAGAGCTGAGACATCGGTGAGCTATGGCACAGGAGGTTGGGCCATCTACAACACATTGCTTTGAAGAAAATACAATATATTTCTACATGACTTCCAAAGCCTGTGCACTTGCGTAGAGAGATACATACAAAGGGTGTAGATTAGGGAAGTATACCAAAGCCAACTTTCACGATAAGGAAAGTCTAGCAAAGTCAATCCTTGAGAGATTTCACTTAGATGTGTGTGGACCATTCTGGACAACTTCCATAAAAAAGCATAGGTATGATGTGATATTTGTTGATGATTTTTCAAGAAAGGGTTGGATTTTCTTCAAGCAAAAGAAAGATGTTGTATATTTGGTCATTAATTGTGGAAATTATTGACTAAATTAATGACCAAATTTATGACTAAATATACTACTAGACAATAAAGTTGAGACAACTAATTAATGACTAAGCTAAAAATGACTAAAAGTTGGTCGCGTTATAAGATACTGTAAATTAGCTTCTATTGGTCACTGACCGAAAAATAGTCGTTTATATGCAAATTTTAGTCATTTTTTTAATAATTAATTATCTATTTTGTACTAGTGAATTGAAAGAGCCTCTCAATCGGAATGACAACTCCAACCAGTATATAAGCAATGGGGGAGAAAAAGTAGTAGAATTTTCCATGCAATCTATAATGACCTTGGAGTCCCCATATATCGATAGAGAGTCAATATATAGATGCCTGGAGAACCATAAAATACCCCAAAGCACAAGTTCCTTTGCGTGAATATATATTTTTGCTTGTACCCTCATTCCAATAAAGTTTAAAATAGCACCGTTGGTCCAGTCTAAGCCACACCCCACAGCCGCACTGACCACACTGTGCTGCACCATCAAAGTACCCAGCACGATAGGAAATACAATGTGGAAGCAGTCGATGTGAAAGATCTTATGGAGGGGTCGAGGATATATATTGTCCTTCCCAAAGATGGATAGTTTTCAGAATAATAAGGGAGGGAACCACATTAAAGTCCTAAAAAACCACCCTATTCCAAGCCAACCAGATATGTCAGATAGCTAGGAAAGGTATGAAACCATAATTCTATCCCCGAGCCATCCACCATTTGATACAATCCTCAAAATATAAAAACAATTTATTAGGAAGCCAAAAAGCATGAAGAATACCAACCCATACCTCCTTGAAAAAATGAAACAGAAAGAAAAGGTGTAGGTTATTCTCTGCATCCTTATGGCATAAAGGGCATCTGCTCGGCCCAATGTGTCCACGTTTAATCAAATTTTCCCAAGTCAGGTTCTTTTTATTCCAGGTGAGCAGTGAAAATGCTAATTTTGTACAGGATATTCAACTACTAGAACTTCGTGAACTGGGATTTTTGAATAGGACCACGGAGGACAGAATAAACATACCTGTAGGTATCCTTGGTCTGGATTGTGTCGTCCCGAAGTGGGTCGGTCCAAGTGATGTGATCCCCCCTTAAAGATCTATGCAGGCTTGTGCAATGCAATCTGAAAGAGTATTCCTCCCAATTGGAAGCCAGTCTCCCCCCAATCCTAGATCGGTTGCCTCCATCCAGATGGGATATACATCCCACCGCTCTTTGATAACCTATGCCAAGTAAAAATATCCTCATGAACGCATCCAATGGATGAGTTTTATGTTTAGTACATCTACCCGCACCACGCCTCTGATGCATTATGTGCCCATGAGTATCTTGTGACAATTGTCGAAAGACCAGCCATGTTGATTGTAGAAGAGTGGACATATATTCTTAAAGCTATGCCAAATGTATGAACCCAGAGCATGACCAAGTGAACATAGTCTATTACAACTTTCAATATGTAGTTCCTTCAAATACTTGTGTGTAATTACATCCCGACATATACCATCCCTGAAAAAATCACGCGGGAGTGATTTCATAAGAAGTGCCCTCCCAAATAGACAAATATATAAAAGCCCCCATCCCCAAATTCTTTTCAAGAAAGTAATACTTTCCCAATTAGATATATGATAGTTCATGGAGTTCCCCCTACCATCCCAAATAAAGTGGACAATGATCATTATCCAATATCTAGACCATCAATAAAAATAAAAATAAAAACAATAGATCCTCATCCACCTTAAATTGAAAAATAAAAATAAAAACAATAGATCCTCATCCACCTTAAATTGAAAAAAGAACTTTCCTCAAACATCACCCATATATATACTATTTTTTTATATAACATTTTGAAAAAAAATATTAATTTAAAAATATATATATTATTATTTTGATATTACAAATTTCATTTTCAAACCATAAATATATATAATATTAAAAAAAATTAAAACTCAATTCCATTGACTTAACCATGGGGCAAAAGAATCCCATTTCCAATTTAACCATGACGACAATAACCCTCCACTCCATTGATTTCGATTGTTCGAAAGTTGTTGAGAAAATGACGACATGGACAGAGTTGCTACTTTTATTTGCAAAAGAATTTGGTGATTCTGATACCTCCTATTTGCAAAGAAAGAGGACGCAACCGCGAAAGCACCTGCTTTTTTATAACTGGTATTTGTAATTGCTGCATTATAAATCTTTTATGCTTTTTTATATATTTCAATTAATTGCAAGTTACATAGAGATTTGTTGTGATTACATTTTTAAGTGATGAAATTAATAATTGGTGTGTGTTAAGATTTTTCAAAGATAAATTAAAAATATAGGGATGAACAGATGTTATCATTAGTAACTCGAACATTTGCATTTGTATTGGACTCACTATGCTAAATGTTTCATTCAATGCACGTGTGATATGATAAAAGTCGTAGTTTAGATTGTTATTTTGTTTTGAAAATCATGGAATTTTTTTTTAAGATTTTAAGAAAATTTAAGAATGATTTTTGTAAATTCGGGTTATAGTTATCAAATTTCAATATTTTGGGTGTTTTGGAGATTTTTGATGGTGCTGAATTTATTTCCATAATCAAAAACACATAATTCAAACACTGTTACTAGAAGATTTCTTAAAAAAAAAATTCCCTGGATTCCAGTTACTTTTTCCTGTCTAAACAATTTCTCCACT
This sequence comes from Pinus albicaulis, assembly GCA_034641835.2. Classification (NCBI taxonomy): domain Eukaryota; kingdom Viridiplantae; phylum Streptophyta; class Pinopsida; order Pinales; family Pinaceae; genus Pinus; species Pinus albicaulis. The sequence goes on from JAXQQM020068691.1 coordinate 66,114, forward strand.
TCCATAGACAACTCTCAAAATATTTACCTAAATTCCAGCTACTTTTAACTGTCCAAACGATTCCTCAACCTCCATAAACAACTCTCATACAAACGTCATTAACAAATTCCTTACTTCGTCATCTTCAAGCGTGCACGCGCATCGTACCCACCAGGTTAAATAATGAATCAACTTCAAAGGATCTTGAGGATGGACTCACCACCGAAAAAAAAAAAAAAAAACTCTTCACATTGTTGTACCTGTTTTAAAATAAAATAATTTATATGGTTCGAACAGTGCGGTTGCAATATGCGAAAATTGCGAAGGACAATAGAATAAATTTTAAAATGTTTAATAATTTATATGTTTAAAATTAAATACAATATATTATATCATATTTGATTATGATTAGGTATTGAAAATATAAGAAATAAATAAATGATATAAATTCTTGTGTTGACTTAGTTGGGAGAATTGACTTTTTTGTGTTATTAGTTTAGGGTATTTATTAATTAGTTTTGTTGTGCAATGATTTTGTGCCCGTCATTTTTATATTTTTTTTTTTTTTTTTGGGTGATTAGCCATTGTGATTTTTTTTTTAATGTTTAAATTTTAATCAAATTTATATATAATTTAAGTGTGGTTAGCATAAAGATGTTAAATCATTTTGGAATTAAAAAGGAGTATAAATTAGTGATAGTATTAAAAATATTAATATATTATAAGGGAAGAGAAATCCAATAAACATTTGAGTGGCATATGTTTGTGTAGCTATTATATTTAATGATATTTAGTGAGATGACAAATAATAAAGCAAAAATGAGATAGAAAAGTGAATAGACTAACATGAGACAAAAAAATTGTTGCATGTATATAAATTTTAACTCTAGATATACTTTATAGCTATTTGTAAAAAAAAAAAAAAAAAAAAACTTTAGAGAAAAATAGAATAAAATAAATAGAAATATTAGAATAATAATTATTTTTCTTTGTATTGATTAATTTAGTTGTCATCTATGCCCACCTTCTTTGTATCAAATCACAACTACTTTTTTTATCTTCCAAGGTATTCATGTAACAAATTTGCAAGTTTTTATCTTTTGCATGACCACCCTTATCAAAGCCTCACACAATTTAACCTTCTAAGTATTTTTGGTTTAGGAACAAACTACTACCCATTTCCAAGTTCTCACAAAGTACTATCTTTGTTGATATTGTGTGAACCCCTAGCTCAAAAAAATGATTTACATTACAACCCCTCCATAAGCTTTGTCACCCCTATAGCAATAAGGACATTTCATAGAATTCACTACAGAAGGGCATATTCCTTTCCTAAAGCATATTGCCCTTATGGAAATATAATGAACATAATTCTCTCATAGCCTCATTGTACAAGCTATATAACACACATGATAAGGGTTCAACTTCCACAAGGCCAACTAGCGATTTCGCTATTGCATTATCATTAGGGCACCAAGCTATTTGCAAGTTGCACTAGTTTTTGAAGCCACATAAGTTTCCTTGAGTATGGAATGGTTTTTTATTTACTTGAGATAAATATAGAAGAATAAGAAATCAATATTTATATAATTGTCTTTTGGATCCATAAGATAAGTGAATTAATTGTCCACCTGTTTTGAACCAACCAATGTGATTCATCATCAAGGAAATTTTGATGAAAATAATCTAATTGAATAGGGGTATAAAAGGAAGGAGAAGAAACTAGGATAAAAGTCTAAGAGCTAAGGCAAAGGTCAAACAATAAAAAATTAAGAAATTGACCATTAGAAAAATAATAAAAATACTACAATTAATTACAATAGTGAAAAATAAATAAGCATCATAATAAAGGGAATTAAGAGTTAATAAACATAAGAATAAATAATTAATCAATACTTTATCATAAATAAAATAATGAGATAAATAAAGGCCTAAATTAAGATATAAAATAAGAAATATATAAATCAAATTAACCAATAAAAAAAATTATAACAAAAAATACAAAATAATATAGATATATATATATATGGGAAATTAGGGTATAAGAAAATAAATAAATAAATAATGTTTTATAAAAATTATATATATTATAATAGTTTATATAATGTTCAATAAATATAAATAATTATAGTAATTTCAAAATTGATAAATATAAATAATTATAGTAATTTAAAAACAACAATTTAGAACTAAACCAACTTAGATCCATTTTAACCTCGGATGTATCAAGTCTCTAGAGGGATCAAATTGTTGAATCTTTAATTAAATTGAGAGGGGGTGGGGTCTCTTCGAGGTGAAACCCCTTTTTGAGTACAAAGCTGAGGGAAAGGTTCGCACCTCAAAAGACGCTTTCGATGTTGAATTGATATGACATTAATACTATAAAATATTTATATTTGTATATATGTATCTATTTCTTATTCCCCTCTCTATCTCACTCCCCAAACATACACATTCTCTCTCTCACTTCTCTCTCTCTCCATCTCTCCCTTATCACTCCTCTCTCTCCACCTTCTCCCTCTATGTATTTCTTCGCTCCCTCTCTTTCTCCCTTGAACTCCATATAACCATTCATAGATTCCTTCTTCCACACCTCCGCCGTCATTGATTTTCTCCCCGAACCTGAATACAGAGCTCATTCCATGCCGTCGGTTGTAATAAAGATCCAAAACTAAGAATTTGAATGATGGCGTATTGTTGGGTGCACGAAATAGGTACCAAAATTCTCTCGTTTCAACGCAGCACTTGAACGAGCACTTGAATTTAGTAAATACTCTCTATGCTTCAACGAGCACTTGCTCACACCGTCGAATCCGTGGAAATATTTCACATCCTCCCCGTAAGAAACTAACCTCGTAATTCAGAAAAAATCACAGGAGAAATTTTCCTGCTGTGAGGATAACATGCTTTCTGCTTTTGTCAAATATCCTTTGAGACAGATTTGGCAAAGAGACGCAATATTTCAGCGCAGTTTTGCATATACAAAGCAGCTTAGTTTATGTCGTCAAAGCAGTATGTTAGGTGAAGTGATAGGGTTCAATGTGTAAAGCACTTGCCGCCAATAATGTTTTCATCATTAAAGCATGTGTTATGAATAACCTGACAGGATATGCTCCAGGATCAACGAGCAGAGGATTTGTCCTTTGATTGATTTAATTTCATCATTATTTTACTCCGCGCTATTATTGCTATGGATCATGATTTGGCAACATCCATCTAGCTGAGAATAAATCCGCCATTCTGGGGCAGCGGGCACTTCTGGAAAGAATATGCAATCCAGAAATGGGATTTTTTAATGTGTGGTTCTTCGTCAATTTTATACAGAGGACAGAGGACAGGGACAGAGCAGCAAGGGCAGAGCATAGAGGACAGGGACAGTGGGCAGAGCAGCAAGGGCAGAGCAGCTAGTTTTCAGTGGATAGCGGACAGAGCAGCAAGGACAGAGCAGCAAGTTTTCAGTGGTCAGACCAACAGAGATTGAAGAGTTAAGCATAAAACAAAGGGTCAGTTTTGGGCAGAGATTTTGATTTCCCTTAATATCATCATGAGAATGGAACAAGAAACTTTAGAACCCATAGAAACAAATGATATAGGGCAAGTGAAAATTGCCTCATCAACGAAAACTGGGAAGTGGGTTTGGGTCAATGCCAAACAATATCAGGGCATTTTAAAAAGGAGACTAGCCCATCTAAAATGGGAGCAGACAAAGAAGAAAAAGTCTCAAAGGGAGAGTATTGTTCGCAAGAAACAACATTCAAACAAGTTTTCTTCGCAAGCATGTGGTAACAAGTCCAAAGGAAAAGGAAAAGCTAGTGATGAGTATGCTTTATATAGTCCCACATCCACACCTCTCACTTGGTCATCGGACCTTTATGTGAGAGAACTCTTAAATGTAAAAGAAAGGTTGGAAGTAGTAGAAGCTAAAGCGCTGGAAAGAGATTGTACAATCCATATAATAACAGCTGAAAATCAGGCTTTAGCAGAAAGCAACAAAGTTCTGAAGGAGAAAGTGTCATTACTGCAGGAAGCTCTCCGAATAGGGAAAACAGAATGGCAACGCATGAAAGCGGAGGTGCAAAACATGAAGAAATTTGCAGTGGAAAACACAGAGGTGATGAATGCGAAGCCACCCCAGGATAAGGGGAAAGAAGTTGCTCAAATAGACAACAATGAAGAAACATCAAGAGAAGGGAGGAAAGAAGATCCCACAAAACTTTCCAAAACTTGGGCTCAAGTTGTTGGCAATTTTGCTAAGAGGGAAGGAGAAACAAACATCCAGGTTAACAACATGCAAGATAGAGAAAGAAAGGAAAGACTGGATAGAGCAACAAACATAATTATTAAAGGGGTGAAAGATTATGGTAAAAATGAATGTACTCTTGACCTTGCAAGAGACTTCTTGAAAGACAAACTCCAATGGCAAGGACAAGTATGTCAAGCATGGAGAGTAGGTAAGCTCAACGGTGAGAGAGCTAGACCCATAAAAGTCATCTTGCCCAACTTGCATGATAAAGATATCATTCTGAGAAAGAAGCAACTCTTAAGGGGTTCTCGGTTTTTTATAGAAGAAGATTTAACTGTAAGACAACAAGAGGAAAGGAGGGATGAAATGACAAAAGTTAGGGCAGCAAGAGATGAGGGAAAAAGAGCATGGATTTATAAAGGTAAAGCCGTGATTGCGCAATTTGGACCTCCTTCCAAAACAATGCAACAAAATGATAACAAAGAAGAAGCAGCAAACTCTTTAGCAAGAAATGAGGAAGAAATGTCATTATGGGCAAGCAGGGACAAAGACTCAACTGTGAGTCTTGCATGTCAAAACAAATAGCAATCAAGTCTTACCCAGGTTTCCTTAAGATTAGTTTGTTGGAACTGCAAGGGTTACCCATGGAGACGAGGACCTGGGTTAGGGCCTATTGCGAAAGGTAGAGACATAATTTGCCTCATAGAAACACATGAGCATGAAGGGTGTAAGACACCTTTGTTTGAAGGGTATTGGAAGATAGCAGTGTGGAACAAGGTAGCAGGGAATGGCAAAGGGCACGGGGGTATCATGGTATTAGTAAGAGAAAAAGAAGGTCGTTTCATTCAGCTAGAAAAAGAAGACCCAAATAAACAATTTGTTTGGCTTAAAATATCGGAAAATGGAAATCTCATTAGAATTGCAGCATGCTATTTTGCACCGCAAGTTTCAAAAATCTACAAAAGTAGAGGGCTTGACCACAAAGATCCCTTTGCAGCCCTAAAAACAGATATTGCAATATATTCTCAGCTAGGTGAAGTCCTTATAGTGGGGGATTTCAATGCTAGAACTGCAAGTGAACAAGTTAGCATTCTTTGTTGTAAAGAAGACAGTGACCCTATCTGGCTTACAGAAGAGAGTAATCATCAGTGGAAACGAATTTCAGAGGATAAAGGCTGCAATATCTTTGGAGAACAACTGCTTATGCTATGTGGGGCTTTTGATTTAGTCATTTGTAATGGGTTGACTAAATGGGAAAAGTTTGGTAATTTCACTTGCAATACTTACAATGGAGCAAGTGTAGTAGATTATGTAATTTGCTCGCATAGTTTGTGTGAGAAAATGGAGGAAGTGTTGATTGGAGATCAAATTTGGGACTTAAAATCAGATCACAAGCCAATCTATTTAAGTTTCTCTTGGACCGGAAAAAAGCAATTAGGGTCGAAAAATCAGTGTGTTCAACAAAACCCCCCAAAGGGCAGAATTCTTTTGAATCCAGAGAATTGTAATACCTTCCAAATAATGCTAGAGAGGCTCTTCAAGAAGGAGGAAATCCCATCTCATGGCCTTCATAGTCACAGATTAACACATTTAATTCAAAGCGCACTTGCTGAGTGCAAAAGAGCAAAAATTAAGAAGTCCGAAAAAAATTGCTTTCCGGTTAATGTTTGGTTTGACGAGGAATGCAAAAAGGCAAGGAGAAGGTGGAAGGAATCAGACACGGATAACATAAAGCTCAAAGCTTACAAGCAGTTAGTAAAAAAGAAAAAAGCCGATTTTATGGTTTCAAGGAGAGAAGAACTAATCTTCCTTGGGAAAAATAACCCCAAATTATTTTGGAAGGAGCTCCAATCGAAAAAGGTGCAAACTGAAAACAACATTACAGCTTCTAAATGGTTTGACTATGCAAGACAACTTTATGAGCAGGATCCCAAGGTTGACCCTCCTCCTTTGGTCAACACAGACACAAAACTCTTCACGGTGCAAGAGGTAGAGATGGGTATCAAGAAGTTGGGCGCTGGAAAAGCAAAAGACTTAGATGAACTCCAAGCAGAGTATCTAAAGTGGGGCTTAAAATTTCTTTCACCTCACATCACAAAATTTTCAACAACATCTTACAGCACGGGTTCCCCACAGATTGGACAACTAGTATGGCAATACCTCTTTTCAAGAGTGGTGACGTCAATAATCCTTCCAATTATAGAACCATAATGATAAACCCCTTGTTTGCAAAGTTATTTGGAAGCATGTTGGAAAAGAAAATTAGCAAGTGGGCAGAAGAAAGAAATAAACGTGCTAAAGGGCAAGCATGTTTTAGACCTAAACATTCCACAGTTGATCATTGTATAACTTTAAGGCACATCATTGAAAAAGGTTGGGAAAATAAGGAAGAAGTTTTTTGTTGCTTTGTTGATTTCAGAAAAGCCTTTGACACGGGTCCTAGGGATAAGCTCTGGGGCAGAATGGAGGAACTAGAGGTTCCCAAGCATTTGAGAGAAGTTGTGCATAGGTTGTACGAAGAGGTGAAAGTCAAAATCAGAACTTCAGCTGGCATTTCTGAAAGTTTTAGAAGCGATATCAGGGTCAAGCAAGGTTGCCCATTGTCTCCTAACCTTTTTGGGTTATATATTGACAAGCTTGAAGAGTGGCTAAATTCGCAAGGGGGTGACGGCATCCATTTGGGCAAGTTCGTTATCAGGCTTCTTTTGTACGCAGATGACCTTATATTGATTGCTAATTCGGCTCTTGGTTTGCAAGAGCATTTACATTCCCTTGAGCATTTTTGTAAAAGGGTTGGGATGCAAGTCAATATTAGCAAAACGGAAGTAGTGGTTTTCTCTAACAAAAGAAAGCATAACCAACATAAGTTCTATTTTGGAGGCAGCATTTTGGAAGAAGTTGCAGATTACAAATACCTCGGAATTGACTTCAACAGAAATTTAAGTTGGGATGGTTGTAGAAAGAAAAGAACTTTAGGGGGTTGGAAAGCATTTTATGCTCTTCAAAACAGGTGTAGAGAGGTAGAGCTGTGGGACTGGAAAACCACCCTAACTCTTTTTGGGCTTCTAGTGATTCCGGTGATTCTTTACGGTTGTGAACTATGGGCCAGCAGCACAACCAAGATGCAGTGGAAACAAATTGAGAAAATTCAGAAATGTTTGATTACAAACAAATTCAAAATTAAAAGTGCAGTTCCTTATGCTATCCTGTTAAGTGAAACAGGGGCTGATCCTATTGAAGCAATTGCTATGGTGCGAGTCATAAGGTATCTGAAAAAAATTGAGCAAATGGAAGAGGATAGATGGCCTAAGGTTGTGTTTAGTGACAGATTGTGTAAAAGACAGAAGACTTGGATGCGGAAAAATAACAAATGGTTTAGTAAATGGGGTATTTGCTTGAGCATGTGTCCTACAAACAGTAAAGAGATAAAAACTTTTGTTATGGATAAATTCCACAAACATACTTGGATGAAAGAGCTAGAGAGAAGAAGTACTACATTGAAGAGTTTAACCCCACACATAACCATCAAGAAAAGGCGTACATAGGGGCTAATATTTCTTGGAGATCTAAAATTATTATTGCTCAATTAAGGACTAATTCTCATCAACTCCGTTGTGAAACAGGGCGCTGGAAAAGGCCAAAAGAAATGTGGGAAGAAAGAGTATGTATTTTTTGTTCCTCCGGAAAAGTGGAAACAGAAAAACATTTCATTCTAGAATGTGAGGCCTTCAAGGACACCAGAGAAAACTATGCAGGTATTCTGGCAGCTAATTCTTGGGATAATCTATTCAACGAAGAGTTTGTCGATAAGCTGGGAGTGCTCATTGTAAAACTTCACAGGAAAAGGGCCGAATACAAGAGTCAGATAGAGAATGTCTCTCCCCCCACCCACATCACACTCTCTCTCTCTCTTCCCTCTAACTCTGTCACTATCTCCTCCAATCTCTCTCTCTCTCCACTCCATATCTATTGTTGGACACCTAATCCTCCAAGAGTTGATGTGGAAGTTGGATAGCCAAAGAAAGTCCAAGAAACCTTGGGAGATGAATCCAAAAGTCCCAAAATGTACTATAAATGTACATCTATATTAATAAAAAATGAAATGAATTGTTTTATAATTAGTGTATCTCCACATTCCATGTGCTTCTAACATGGTATCACAGCCAGAAAATTATAGCCGTGGGCCATTGGTTTTGGGTCGTAGCATAATTTTACATCTTTCTTGGTCTTCCATTTTCCAGAATGTGAGACTTGTCATTCTCAGGTCATGTAGTTCTGCCACGCTGAACAGTATTGAGCATTAATCTGTATTTTGAAATCTGCACATCTTAATTTAGCATATTTTTTCCCACTAGCTTGGTCAAACATGTGCCTTAGTAGTCATAAACACTTCCTAGTCTATTTTCTCCACCTATGTGTTTGAACTGAGAGCAATCTAAGTTTTTCTTGGACTACATTCCAAGACTTTGTAACTGTTTTGTTGAATCTTCTATCAGAGTTTGATTTATGATGCCTCTACTTCGCTTTTATCATTATTTTCATTTTGATTTAACCAAACAAAACCTAGTGGCTATGGGCGTAGTGCCATTTCAGTTACAGATAACGCCGCACTTTGAAATGCATCTCCGCAACTTGAGCAAGGGTTGATTCGAATTTACTGGACAGCTTGCCATCGCTTTTATTTCTTTGCCACTGCAGAGACGAAGTTCGCTTGGGTTTTGAATTCAGGAATTGAGTGGCACGAGAGCGAATTTTGTTCCACAAAACGACTTTCACCGTTTTGGTGGCAAAGCTTTCAGCTGCCACCTGGATACTGGATTTGTCATTGGAAAAAAGGAAGTAAAATTCAATGCTTCCAGTACAAGTTGATCGAGAAATTTCTCCTTTTCGAATTTTCGTGAATTTTTGACAATGCAGATTAAAATCTGTTCAAAGTAGGGAAAACTTTCATTTTGATGAAGTTAGGGAAATTTCACCTCTCATGTAGAATTTCTCTTTTTAGATTTATGTGAGTTTTTTGCAGGCAGATTAAATATATGTGCAGTAGGTAGAACTGAAATTTTGTTGAATATAGACCAACTTTACCTCTCCTGCATAAAAGAATAGAGTTCTCAAAGGCTTCTCATTTGTGGTTTCGCACACAATTCAGTGGCAAGGTACATGTAAAGAGTAGCTTCTCTCGTATTTTTGAGATTTTCAACTCCTTCTAAGTCTGCATTACGAACGACTTATATGGTCCTACGATTTAATTACGTGCGTTAAGCAGTGAATAATTTGGATATATGCCTCTGCGTTGTTTGTATGCCATATTGGTTGCCCGAAGATCCAATGTTGTTGTTGGATTATATGCATATATTCCTTTTTACGTTGAATATTCTGTATTTGCATTGAATTGAAGTCTACTCAATAAAAGGTCGAAGGGAATACTGGGCTATTTGGAGACTGAAATTTGTTGCCAGGTGATATCGACAAGCTGTGTTTAACATGGTCATGTCGTTGTAGTTGTCAATGGAAAAATATCCTTTGAACTGGAGGGGTGCTCCAAATGTTGGTCGTCTTGGCATTGGAATCAGAGCAGAGAGCCATCACTTATGTAACCTTGTTTTCAATTGAGGTATTGAATCAACTTTAATCAGCACGTTTTCACTTTCAGAGATAATTATTTGAACGTGTAACTTTGACTTGTGCTTGAAACATGGAGATTTAGCAAACGTCTGCATTACCTTCAAATACGGCATCATGCATTATCTATTCTCACTGAGGGGCGTTCTATTCAATAATATTAGATGCTGATTCTAGTTCTTTCCATTTTAAGGAAAATTGTCATCTCCCAAAATAACAAATGTGGCCAAAGACTTCCCTGCAGTGAAGATTTATGAATATTTGAAGACCTCGGTTTGAAGTTGACTTCTTCATCACCTAGAGACTACCAAAGTTGCAGGAACTTTAATATTTTGTTGTGACCTTGAAGGATGAGATGCCAATTTTGTTTTTTTTTTTTTTTCGTTTTGTTGAAGTGGAGTTTATGTTACTGGTAACATTGTTTCCCGCTTTTTGAGTCAAGACAATCGAGAAGGAACTGAATTACCGCAGTGTTACCGAAAATATGGCACAGGAAAGCGTATTGACTCTAACTGTGTTAATGTTGGGACGCTCGCTCTCGAAGATGGGTGTAGTGGCCTTAGCGACGCGTAGG
>MU968437.1:0-69684 GCA_034641835.2 Pinus albicaulis
GCACAGTGTTGAGATAATGCTTGTAGCAAGAAGGGCCAACAGATCCAATGATGGGAGCATGGAGAGGTACATACTACTCCATGTCGAATGGGTTGGAGAGATGATTTATGAGTTGGTACTTTCCTTTGGGGGTAGGAAACACTTCACTTCATATGTCTCATGCAAAGAAGAGGCTCTGGAACATAAGATGATTGCCACTTGGAGGTTCATTGATGAAGAGAGGCATCTAGCTATATAGTTGGAAGCCATTTTAGACATTCTGGAGAGGCATCTATGGAGATGGGAATTCATTACATATTGGAGCAGGTGGGGATACCTTCCATATGAGTATGCCATTTAGAGGGAGGAGGATTGTTGTAGCATTCACTTCTACAGTTTCTTGAGGACAAGCAACATTTTGACGGGGAGGACTATAATATTCCAAATTTTCCATCAGTTAATTAGAATATTAGAATTCTTAATTTTCTCAATTAATTAAGTAAATAAAAGGGTGGAGGGACCCATAAACCCCATAGACGAACAAAATCCATTTTTGTGGGTGAATGTGGGTTAGTAGAGAGTAGATCAACATCATGGAGTAGTGGAGCAGCTCATTAATGAAGGAAGAGTGGATATTATGGAGAGATAATGAGGAAGATGATGGAGATAGTGGAGGACTAAAAGTAAGATCATAGAGAATTAATGATGAAGTGATGGAGGAAGTGGTGCGTTAAATGCACATATGATGGAGGGAGTGGAGATTAATTGCAGAGATTGTGGAGATCATGGAGAGATAGTGCAGTCTTCATGGAGACTAGTGGCCACATGTGTATCTTAGTTATGAGGTGGTCCAAGGCTAGGGAAGAATCACATACATATGAGAAAGATGAGGGCAGCAAAGAAAATATTTCTGGAATCTGATATTTTTTTGTCGTTTGACATTTCTTTGCATGCTTCAAATGTTTTACTAAGTCTCTTGTGTTGTTTAGCACACGGGTGTTCTTGAGTGGGGATCCCACCCTTAACCACTGGGGACTTCGATTGCCTACTATGGGAATGTTATTTTGAGAAAATATTCATCATCTAGCATTGGCGCCACATTCAGGCCCTCTCTTCTGCATATACAGCTTCCGGAATTACACATTCCTTTCATAGGGTTTGAGAGCAGGAAGGTAGTTTCTAGAATTTCAGCTAGGAAACTAGTGGAGGATTCATCCTTTCACCTTGTGCTTCTATTTCAATCTTCCAGGAGCTTCATTGTCATATCTAGCATCAGACCATCATATTACACCTCCATGCAGCAGCAGCTCCTTCAAGAATTGCGCAGTCCAGTCAGGAAAATCTAAGGGAGGAAGGAAGTTCCAAGTATTTCATCTTGGAATCCTGTGAGGGGTATTTCCCTCACTTTGGAGAGATTATTTCCATCATATGTGAGTTATATTCAATCACCTAGTATTAGGATATAGCTTCAACCCTCTTGACAGCGCAGGTCATTCCAACAGTTGTGTAGTGTGCATCTATAACTTGAGCAGAGGAAGGAGGAGCTAGATCTCAAGCTTCTAGCTTAAAGATCAAGAGAAGGGACCAACCCTTCATGTATTAATATGATTGGGATATATTTAAGCTGATAGATCATTCTTTCAGCCCCATATCATCATTTTTTTCCAGGGAGTGTGGAACTCAAGCAACAGGGGTGTAGTGTGCAACCTAAAAAGGGCTGAAAATCCAATGTTAAAATCTGGCCAAACCATTTCTGGGTTTTTCTAGATTTTTCGATTAGAATCCATGGTTAAAATAATGTATCTTTATGATCACTCTAGAAGCCTCTCACAGATAGATATTCTTCACAACAACAATAGTTATAATTTTCGGTGCTAGATTTCGTTAGTGTATTTCAGCCATCTTCTAGCTTGAGTGCATTCCTTTTGGAGCACTATGTACTTACCTTTTTTTCGATCCTTAATGATATGGTTCAGCTATTTTTTTCCCATATGTATGATTTTTTGATGTATTCCGACATTTTTCTAGTTCTACATGTTTAATTCTTATTTTAGTGTAGTTGGAATTGTGCATATGTTCTATATTCCTGTCCTTTCCATTTTGGAATATTGAAACTAACAACCACTATATGGGTTTCATATCATCCATTACATCAACATGAAATTGGAAATACATGAGCATAATATGGAGGAATTTAATGTGTCACCTCCTAAGGATCATAACCCAGGCATGCCTCCTATGCCTAAGGCTGAAGAAACTAAGACAAATCAAGGAATTTATTCAGGACACTTGAGAACTCTAAATGACCTCAAACTACATTTGGCATATTGGTATTATCGCGATCGTTATGGCCATGAAAAGATTCTGTTAGCATTCAGATAGCTTCATATGCTTGTTTATGAATGCATCATACATAATGGTAGTAGTGTATATAGGAATATTGATAATACTTGGGTTCCTATTTCACATGATAGATTTGAAACTCTTCATTCAAAGAAAATTTTACAAGTTGATTCCTTGTTCCAACCTCCTAGCACCACTAATCTTGTTTGTATGATTTCAGAGTAGTATAAGTTTGAGAATTGTTCAACAATCCCGGCTGATAATTTTTTTCATACATTTTATCTTCAGTTTGTGGCATATGCAAGAGGGAAGTTACATGAACATGTTATCAAATTTTATAATAGTAGGGATTTTTCAAAAGTTGTAGGGGACGGTTTGCATAGTTGGATGTCCCCTAAGAAATCAAATAACTCCATGGACACAAAAATTTCTATCCTTTTACTCATGCCAACTACTTCCATGGTAGATAACGTTGTCACGTAAAATAAGAGGGATAAACTTGTTTACCTACAGACCTGAAAAGTGAAGATGAGTGAAATTCCCAACGAAAGAATAATAGATCAGCTTGGCATTAGTCAAATCATTTCATGTTTAAGTACACATTCATGTGTTTCTCTTTCTGAAAAATTTCTCATACATCTTGCTTGTTGTACCATTTTTCTTCATATTTTTTATTATTCTTCCTATTAATTTTAGGTTTATCCATGTCATATTCTAGTCCTAGATACAATGGGGATCCAAACAACCTGACACACGACAAATTTAAAATCCTTGAATAAATGAATGATAAATTTTATGGAACAATTAAGTCTTCTAAGACTCTATATATTCATATTTCAAATGATTATGTAAGAAGATAATATGTATGCCTCCTCCAAATGACACTGATCAAGGAGAGCCCATGGATGTGGATTATTTTGAAGTAGAGAGTAAATCCACTCTAAGTGCTAGCCAACAAAATTCCTATTATCCTAAATTCATCAAACTATCTAGTAGTGGGATATTTTTTAAATTCCATGTTGAGAATGGCAGTATGAAGGGAGAGGCTTCCACAAAGTCTTTTGTTGGATATCATGGGGGATTGAATAAGAGAATTGAGAAACATCTTGCTACTACCCTGAAGGAAATAATGGGTGTCAATATGAAGAATTTATTTTCACATGAAGTATATGTTAAGTCCCTATATTCCCTATATTAATAGTGTAGCCCCTTATTATGTTAGTGTAGCCCCCCTTATTATCCCCCCATAGGTACACTACAGTATATTCCTTGCAACTTTACCTATATTAGTTTGGAATATTCTCCTTTGAGTAGCTATTTTGTTGAATTTTACATTCTTGAGGCTACAGGAAGTAGAGATTAAGGAAAAAATAAAAGGTGGGATTTATTCTAGAGATATTCGGGTGGGTTTAAATTCCTTTTAGGATGATTTTTTCCTCTTCTGCAGAAAAGAATTCTAGTATGAATAAATTTAATTCATTTTACATATGATTAGTTCTTTTTTGTAGGAAAATTGTTTTACTATTGTGTTGGAAGGTCAAATTATTTTTGTTTCTCATTTTTTTCCATTAGCAACATTGGTAAAAAGTATTGACTATTAATAGTTCTATTGTTTATTGTGGTTTTATGGAATGTCAATAGAGAACACAAGATAGATAATCCAACACATCTTGCAGCAGAGAAAATATTGAAAACAACTCACCGCTACATCTCCAACCTAGAAAAGAAGTTTTAAAAGTTCACTTATGTGGACACATAATTTCAGAAGTCAACACATGAAAAATAAATCTTGAGAGCAGAAAATGACAAATTATAGTGTGCTTTATATTCTTTGAGTTTCAATGTAAAGAAGAGACTTATGATGGACCTAAGCACAAGGATGAAGAGAATCCATAGGAGGATAGGAATGTATGAAAATGAATGTAGTGTTTCGATTGAGAAGGATGTGTCATAGCATGAAATTATGAGATTTTTAAAAAATAAGAAAACATGTTGGTTGGATTTAGAGGCTGGAACATCAGAGAGTTCTGGCTTACTAGATGAGGAATTTCAAGAGAAATATGATAATAATGGTATGGAAGACTCTGATATGGATATGAAATTTGGAGTTGAAGGTGAATATGGTTACCTTAGTGACCAAAAATATGCAGTGGAAGGTGATGGGCTCTGGCCATAAACTCTGTTTGTTTTTTGTGAGTGGGGAGCTAGAATGACAAGTGCAAGCTTGGTTTCTCTAGTTACGTGAAAATATGAGGCAATTGAATAGTATGTTGTACTGGTGGATGAGGATGAAGTACGATGAAAAATAAGCAATTTTACCTAAGGAATATTAAAAAAAAACTTACTACAAAAAAATACAGAATAGAAATTGAGTTTGTACATCTTGAGATTCTAGAATTAAAAGAGTACATACCTAGAAAATGACTTGGAGATGTTTTTTTGGAGCATGAATTTTATGGCATTGATCCATATATGCAAAAAAATTTATCAGACACCATGTCAAAGGGGGCATAATTCTCCCTTCAAGAGAAGCATGGGATAATCAAATAGGTATATTAAATTGGTATGCTCTTTGCTTAAGAAGTGTATTGCAACTTGTAACCTCATATGTGAATATCAAGGGCGGGAGAAAATCCATTCCATCTCTACATCCCATTCCTAGCATTCAACATTCTACCTATGTTAGGGCGCCATCCAAGTACCTTAAGGTAAAAGGTTTTTTCTTGAGTTTCAGTCTCATACATTCAATGTATAATGTGTTGTCTATCAGAATAATACAATTTATTAATTACACATTTCAATATGCATTGTTCTGTATCATATGAGCTCCCAGAAATTGCTACATTATGGTAATGACTTAAACAGTTATTTTCCTTGCAAATCTATTCCTCCAGTCCACCGACAAGCCACCCAAATAATGAAAGAAAACCAACAACTGTAGAAACATCTACAATGACCTCACTGTCTTTATATATATAAACTTGTTTTTGGCTGAAAATTTTATTTCCCATTTTTTCCCTCCAGAAAACAATCCGTTAAATGGGTGGCTTTAATATAAACAGTCAATTTTTAGCCGAACGTTAGAATAATAGTTTGGTAAAAAAAAATTAAATAATTCGACCAATTTTTTTTTTAGTTTGACCGAAAAATTACAACTATGGATTTTTCATGGGAAATTCTCACAAAATTGTAACCTTGCCTCACATTTTCACCCTATGAATTATTGCACTATAAAAATGCATGTCACTAACATGTTTTGTAAACATATGATTGCCTAAACTCCAAATGGTTCTTCCTTAGACCATATGAATGGTTCTCATTTCCCTCATACTGAAGAAGTTTCTCTGCAGGTTGCGTTGAAATATGACCTGTTATACACACAGTCTAGTTATGTTTATACTGTCTCACCTAATCTCCATAGACCCAGTGGTGCCAGCGCACCAATGGCATCCCATGCCACCGACAATATCGTTGGAGCCCTTTCTCATCTATACACTCATCCCCCCATGGGTTATTATTTCCCTTAGGGAGGGGCCAGCTCCTCTAGCACTTTTCCCCCTCCTGGTAGCATTTATCTAGGATACGACATGCCTCCTCCTTTTTCTCAACCTATTTACTACAATGTTTCCCAACCTCCGTATTATCTGTATCCACATCCTGGTACTTCAGATCCTCCATCATTAGCACCTCAACCTCCCTTGCCTTCTTAACCCCCACAACAGTAGCCGGCACCCCCCAAGGTCAGGTGTATGCACATTAGGGCATGACTAATCCTCCTAATTCCAAAAAGAAGAGGAAAAGCAACCAAAACCAATCTGCCCCAAGTAATCCACGACCCAATCCCCAAGGGAATACACCTAACACTACTAACCAACAACATGGCACTCAGCCCAAGTAGGATAGGCTTGTTATCATGAACAAAAATTGTTCTTGTTGCGGTGTTTATGGTCACTATACCAACAATTGTCCTCTTTTACCTCAGATGCAATAGATGTTGGAAGCTCAAGAAACATCTCGAGGATAGAAAGCCTCCCCTTCGGTTCCTCCCCGTGCTACACCTATCCAACTGGCTATGTTTACCAATCCTTTCCCTTAGCAAGGATTCATGGCTACCCAACCCCCTGAAGGTTAGGAGGCTTCTCAACCTCCCCCATCTGGTACCTATGATTACTAGATTCTCATGATGAACTCTAACAAAACAAATATCGATGACCTCAACCTTCAGACTCATTCCCGTCAATACAACAAGCCCCCTTCTTCAGGTCCCACAGAGCCTCTTTTGACATCCAATGGTCCTTTAGCCATCCCTCAACCTAAGGCAGAGGTTCATACCAAGATCCCCAAAGGAAAATTACACCGAAACAATGCTTCTAGTAAAGTTGTCCATTCGTATAGTATAGTAGAAGACGGTGCAATCCCCTACCACTATATCAATGCTGGAAATCCTCCAGTCATTCCCTTCACAATGAAAAGCTCTACTAACTTCCATGGGTGTTGTAGATCCTTTAGATGATTGTTTGATTGTCTTCTATGTTTACTGGTCAGAACATCCTCCCCTTCCTACCTCCTTCGCCTTCTAAATCCCTATCAATATCCAGAATGCCAACGTCTCCCATTGTATCATTGATGAGGGGGAATTCACCTGTGTGATGTCCGCTTTAGTTTGGAAGCAACTCAGATCTTTTGAGTTGGCCCCTTCCACTATCACCCTCCGAGCATGGGATGGCCACTCTTCCCAGCCCCTTGGCATGTTCCACAATTGTCCTATTACTCTTGCAAGAAAGATTTTTTGTGTTTACGTAGAATTCATTGATGCCCCACTATACTACAACATTCTATTGGGTCATAACTACACTTATGCGATATCTATTGCCCCATCTGTGGTTCACTGTAAGATGTTATTTCCTCGAAATGGAAATATTTTGGCCATCAACGAGTTGACATATTATGAACCGAATTTTGAAACCTCCCATGAGTCTGCCATCTCTTCGGTGGCCAATAAAAAAATAGTCGAACCTCCAACCAGTGTCTCACTTGGAGACTACAAACACTCCTCTTTTATTGGTTCATTCCTTGGTCTTCCTCCTCATATATCTGATCCTAGCTCGTCGAATGTTTTCATGATGCAATTGGCTTGGTCCGACCTTAAGCGGACTGGTTCGACTAGTCAGCAGCCTCGCCCTCCGCAACCTGTTCCTAGCACCTCGAATCAGCCTTCAGGACCCCTTCCTCAAGGCCCCTCATTTGCAGCTGGTATGTTAGGTCCCTATATTACTAGTATAGTCCCTTATTTTTGTTAGTGTAACCCCCTTATTGTTATTATTGTACCCTTGTAACCCCCATATTGTTATTATTGTGCCCTTAAATTATTATTGTTAGGTCGGCTAGGATTACATTGTGGCCCCATGGACTCCTATATATTGAAAGGAGGTTTTGTAATTTGTATCATCCAAGAATTTTTCATTCATGTAATGTATTGGAGGTTTCCCCCTTGAACTAGCTTATTTCTAAGGCATTGATATCTCTTTTCTTCTATTTTTGGATCTAGTTTCACAACATTTGGTATCAGAGCTTTGGATTCTAGGGTTTTCGCTGCTCCAAACCAGTCATCATGGAATTTTCACTATATCATTTTTTCTACGAAGGTGCAGAAGCTAAAATTTTTATAGTACGAATCTGAAATCCTGAGGAACATCATCGCAAAATTTCAGATCTTGGTTCGCAATATTTTTGGAGATATGATCTGTGGAAGTTAGGGATTTTTGCAGGCTCCGGAATTTAACCTGAACAGGTCATCGTGGCATTGGCGCTATAAGGTTTTTGCTACGAAGTTTCAAAATCTGAAAGTTTTAGAGAGTGAAGCCAAAATCTTGAGGAACATCATCGAAAAATTTCAGGGCTTGGTTCGCAATATTTTCAGAGATATGATCAATGGAAGTTAGGTTTTTTTCAGGCTCCCGAATTTCATCTTAAAGACGTTATCGTGGGAAAATATTCATAACGATCTCTCTGTGCATCAGATTGGAATGCGGTAAAAAGTGGACACAAACACATGGACTATAGTTTCGTTTCTATCAATTTTAGAGCCAAAGGAGGAAACTGTGACATGTAGTAATTCATACAATTTTTCTCTACTAAACCAATCCATAACTGGGTCATTGTGGGAGATTGGACATGAATTTGCCTTGAAGGATCCAAATTAGGTCAGACCTATGACATTTGAAAGAAGCTTCAGAGGGATACTACAAGGCCTAATTTTAGATATTGAGGATCTACAATTACAAAGATAATTCAATTTCAATATAGAGCTCCTCAAAAGCAATTCAAAGGTGTGTATATTTTTTTTCCCGAATTGCATAAGTCTCGTTTGAATAATCAAATTGAATTGATTCCAAGGGCATATTGTAGAATATATATCAGTATTAGATTCTAAAATGGCCTCTAAAAATAATTCAACACCCATTAATCCTTTAGAACGCTCTATTATGACTCATGGAGACGAAGAATGGAAACATGACATATCAAATTTACAAGAGCAAGTGCAACAAATTTCACTTTCGCAAAGAGCATCAAAAAATGACATGGAAATTTTGAAGAAAGACGTGGAAACTAAGATGGATGGTTTGAAGAAAGGCTTGGAATCTATGATTTATGGTTTGAATAATGGCATGTGTTAGTGACCTATAAATATAGGATTCATAATTTTGATTTGACTGATGGTATTCTTGTAAATATGTACAAACTTTGCTTTCTGCAAGTTATTTTCCCATATTTTGTAAAAAATAAAAAAAATAAAAATTCAAAAAGAGGGTAAAAAGTGCTAAAAGAAAAATCAAAGGACTTAGAAAAAACAATATACCCCAAAAAGAAAAATATGAATAAAACATGAAAGTGTGCAAGTCTAAATGCCACTACTTTTACTTTTTGCAGGTGATTATGGCATAGTCTCCATAAATTCCATAATCCATGATGAGTTGAACAATTAATCTTGATTTATCATGTTTCAATTTTACTTGTTGTAGACAGTGAATAAAGAATTGTCATACAGTTTAATCATGACAATTCAATAGTTAGGTAGAGAATAAAAGAATCCAACAGTTTAATCTGGATTCTTGGATCTAATAAGTGTAGAACTAGATAGTTTACTGCTTTCTATAAAGAATAAAAAGTTGTAAGGTTGCTAGTTCAAATGCACCTAATCAAAATAGAAGAAAAAATGTTAGAAGATAATGACTGGCTAAGTAGAATAAGGTGGGAAACATCATTGTAAATATATTTTACCAAGCTACAAATAACTAAGTTCCCCTTCCCCTAGAAATTTTATATTCGAAACTATTAGTCAAAGAGGCTCAAGGCATTTCCTTGACTTCTGTTGGGAACAGACCCAAGGCTCAATGATTGAACTAGTTGAAAATGTTAAGTTTCTATATTAATCCTGGAAAATTTCATCATTTACCCCTCCATGCACCCATCACCATTTTTCTTCATAAGTGAGAACTATTTTCTTGTTAAATGTTACATAAAAGCCCATTTCATTAACTTCCCCCATTTTATAAAGCATAAAACCCTCAAAAAACATGTATACTAATTAAAAGTGAATGAATTATGAAAATGAAGCTTTACTCCAATTTTCACTTTCCTTAGTTTTATTTATGAAATTTTGAGTATTCATAAGTAGAATAAGGTGGGAAACATCATTGTAAATATATTTCACCAAGCTACAAATAACTAAGTTCCCCTTCCCCTAGAAATTTTATATTCGAAACTATTAGTCAAAGAGGCTCAAGGCATTTCCTTGACTTCTATTGGGAACAGACCCAAGGCTCAATGACTGAACTAGTTTAAAATGTTAAGTTTCTATATTAATCCTGGAAAATTTCATCATTTACCCCTCCATGCACCCATCACCATTTTTCTTCATAAGTGAGAACTCTTTTCTTGTTAAATGTTACATAAAAGCCCATTTCATTAACTTCCCCCATTTTATAAAGCATAAAACCCTAAAAAAACTTGTATACTAATTAAAAGTGAATGAATTATGAAAATGAAGCTTTACTCCAATTTTCACTTTCCTTAGTTTTATTTATGAAATTTTGAGTATTCATTGTCCCTTTTCATATTAACACTTAACCTATTTTATTAACTCCCTATCAAATATCCTAGTCCTAGTAATATAACTTATTTTTATTGAATATCCCAAAAAACACTCTTATTATATGCTTTTGGGTCAAATATATTAATCACATGTTGAAATAACATCCCGAAATTACCCCTTTGACATAAAACTACCTATAAAAATATACCCCTTTCCCCTATGGTTGTTAGACCCCTCCACAGTATAAAACTATATAATAAAGTTAAATAATACAAAAAAGCCCATTTTATGTACATTTTGTGTATTTAAAATAACGCACAAAAAAGACTTATACTCCCATGCCCCGCATACCTTAACCTAAGGTTAAGAGCCTCAAGATTTTTTCCTTTTTGATATGTGAAACCTCATGTTTCATATAAGTATCAAACCTTGGTTATAAATTTATTAAACCCACACCATTCTATATATAAACTCATTTTATATATTTCAAAACCATTATTCATTCCATTTTCGCAGCATCGGGTTCAACCTCAATCGTTTGATCACCCCTATCAAAATCAACAGATAATATTGTACCCGGGTTCCACTTTCCCTTGCTTCATGCCCTAGATTTCCTCGATATTACATTTGTCTCACACCGTAGATATTTATCTTTCAAGATCAATGGCTCACTGTAAAAGCCCAGCCCCACCTTACTGTTTCCCCACAACTTTCTGAAAGATCTTCACCATTCACATCTCTCAATCAAATCCGACGGTGCATATTACATATCGCATAACAAAAGTGATCAGGCAAAGTTTGTAAAAAATAATGCGATAAAAGTTGTTTCGTGAAACAACCACCTGCTACGTGTATCATTTCTACTGGATCACATTCCAAAAGTGAAAAACCATTTATCACCTAGGAGCAATGCGATAACCACTAATGGTTTCGCCTTCAATGCAAAAACCACTCCTGCCATTTCAACTTAACCTGTAATTAATACTTAGCATATTGATAAAACTTAAGATTTTAACCTTAGTTTTTATCATTTTCTTACCTTTGTGCATTCGCCCTCTGAGAAATCACTCACAAACACCATTGCAGAGCTATTTTCGAACCAGTTTGTCATTCTAAAACCATTTCCCCTCTGAAATTCACCACCGAATACTCTCAGCACCTTCTACCAAGCAAATGCGACCAGATTGAATACTGGTATAAACCTGGAAACCCTCTTCGACCGCAACCAAACCTCTTCAAGGTATTTTTTAGTAATCCGACCTGCAAAATGTTAATTTGAAAGAACAAAAGTAAACTACTTTGAATATATAAAATAAAATTACTCATCTGAAAATATTCAAACCTTGAAGAAACAGGGGGAACCCTATCAAAATTTTCTCAGAATTTGCCACTTCCGCCTAATTCGGTTGTAAAGAGTTTTCGACCATCCAAAAGTTATTTCTGCGGTTAAAATCCATTTGAATTACTGAAAAAACCATTAAAATCCCTTTCCAGTCTTCTACACATTCTAAGTCTACATTTTCATCCTAAAACCCTCCCCCAGATTCTGAATTCTTCCTAAAGCAAGTCAATTTGTCTTCTATTTCCCAAAAGAAACTAAGAAAATAGTCTAATATTGCTCAGTTTTATTCAAAATGAGAAAAAAGTAGGTCACTCCTAGGACTGGAGGTCCCAAACCTCAGAAGCCTACATCCAACAAACTTCCAAACCCTAAACCTTCAAAAATTGATAAGCCTACTCCTGCCCTAACTGCAGATTCCACTGAAGTAGTCAGACCGTTGCAGCCACATGTCACCTATGAAGAGAACAGTCCCTTGATTGATTTAGACTATAGAATTGTTGATGCTACCTTAGAGTTCGATCTACTTTAAGTACATAGCTCGTGTCATGAGAAATTTGAGAAGAAAGTGGAAAATGATAAACCTGTATGGGACTCCAACTTGCCTAAATACGTGGTTCCCATCACCCATCAAGCTCAAGATTTCATTAGGTTGTGTCAGTTACATTATATCCCTGACCAGAGATGCATGGTGAAAAAAGATAATGAGGTCATGTTTTACATAACTGCTGAAGCCATCAATGATATGCTCCAACTGAGCCACGATCCACGAGAAGTAGCATTGTCCATTGAAGATTTAACTCAGATGTATTTAGACTTGGATTTCCCTAGGAAGTTTATGATCCTTCAAAACTTCATGCCTAATCATGTTAACATTCCTAAGTTAAATCCACCTTATGATACTTTTGATTTCCCTAAGGGCTCTAGAAAAATAATTTCCATGCTTTCATTTATCTAGGCAATGTTAATGATGAGTTTACAGATGCCTCCATTCTAGGTTTCCTCTCTACCTTGTCTCCAGGACAACATCGAGAACTAGTCTTCAACTTTTCCAAATTCATTATTGATATTGTGCATTATCAGTTAATTAAATTACCTGATGAAGGAGTATTTATATATTCATCCTATCTGTCACATCTCTTCCTATTTTCTCAGGGAGACAATTTCCCAATTGCATTACAAAATATGGATGTGGACAGTAAACCTCTTTCAGTGATATTCTAGACTTCTCTACTCAGGAAAAATAGCAGTGAATACAGCTACAAGGACTTCAATGATTTTTTTATTAAACCTTCCATGAGTTTTTTGAATAAAGCAGAGCCACCAAGGATTAATGAAGACGTCAAAATAACTTTATAGTTGTCTAAAAACTGTAAGGTAGGAGACTGGTATTTTTGCGAAAATCACACAGAAATTAGAGTATATGGTGCACTCCTGGCTCCGTAAAAATTACCAAAGTTTCTAACTACCAAGATTTTTTCTTTGGAGTGCTTAAGACAGATCTTGAATGTAGATGCAGTGAATTTCATAGCCTCCAAAAAGAAACCACAGTTCAAGCTAAAATGTCAAATTGGCCCCTTCATAGTCAATAGAATATATGCTTTGAGAGACATAGTTAGCAAATTATCAGAGTTTAAATTCCAAGAAAGATTTTACTGGAATTATGACCCTCAAGGTATTATAAATAACCTCAGGGTCAAGTGTAAGTTAACCACATTCCTCCATGATTCAAAGCCACAAATTGAAAAATATGCTAATCAGATTGAATGGGTTGCAAACACAATGATTGATGATATTCAATAGATGCAGACAAATAACCTGCAGGAAAAATAGATGGATAGTACACAAGTGATTACGGTTGGCCAACAAGCAAAAGTGTCTAATAAAATACCTAGAGAAGAAGAAGCCTATTTAGCAGAAACAATTATAGAAAACAAATTTAAGACAATTTGCAGCAAGAAGGCCAGAATGATTACTGTAGAAGAAGAAAAGGTCGTAGAGATAGATGAAAATGAAGATAAAAAAAAAATAATGATCAACAAACAGATGATGAGGCCACAATAATTTTCAATGAAACACTTAGAGAAATTTAGAATGAGCAGGTACTATCACAGGGAAAAGGCAAAGAAATGGTTGAAACACAGATAAATACAGAAGCTCCCTCCTCCTCTAAAGCAGTAGAAGAAACTAATTCTGACATCCAGAAAAATTTCAAGCAGATCAGAGAAAAGAATGAGGAAATTAAGAATGAGGT
Source organism: Pinus albicaulis (assembly GCA_034641835.2). Lineage (NCBI taxonomy): Eukaryota > Viridiplantae > Streptophyta > Pinopsida > Pinales > Pinaceae > Pinus > Pinus albicaulis. Next base: position 14,011 of record MU968437.1, read on the forward strand.
CTATTCTAAAATTCTTAAAGAAAAACTAGGAGACAAAGACAGACTTGTGATAGCTTTTGATTATTCAACAAATAAAATGATTATGTCTTTTCTCCAGCAAATAGTTACAAACCCAAGTTCAGCTACAGATTACAGGAAAACAGAGTTTGAAGTAAATGAAGATACCATACATGAACTTGACCAGATAGAGTTTCATATAAGTGCTTCAGAAATGTTGTATTCAAAGGTAGTCAACAAAACCATGAATGCTACCATGCTTCAAAAGACAGTATCTAATCTACAAACTCAAATGAAATTAGATAAATCGTCTCTTCATCCTAAGGATTTGAGGATCAAGTCCTTACAATACTTGGTGATAGAAATTGGAGTGGATCCCTCCAATATTGAAGTTGCTAAAACTCTCATAAGACAAAAGAATGAAGATATTCCTGCCTTGAGAAAGAAACTTAAATTTTCACAGAGTGAGCACCTACAGGCTAAAGAAATTCTTCAGGAGAAAATATAGAAAGATGAACTAATGCAGCTAGTTTTAAAGATGACAACTCAGATCAAAGAAATGGAGAATCAAACAGAAATTATAATGAAAGAAAATGAAACATTAAAAAAAGCACAAGAAGTCTCCATTCCTACAGTCATTCCAAATATCAGTATTGTTGTTCCTTCTACATTGGCTGAACATTTAGCACCAAAAGGAGTATTGGAAACTGCAGTGTCAATTACATCTAAAGATATTTCTTCCACTTCATCATCTACATCACAAGTAAATCGAATAGGTGAAATAGTTGACATAGTAAAGGCTATGGAAGACATGTCCCTAAAAAATAAAGAGCTAATCAACTTGAAAGGCACCATCAAAAATCTTGAAACATCAAATAGAGATGCATTGATTACATCAAAAGGACATGAGCAGAGAGCCAACAGACTTCAAGAGCAGGTGAAGATTCTACAGCAATAGGTTAATCTCAGTGAACATGTATCATATATCAAGAATTATCTTTGGAACAACATAATTCAATGCATACATCTACTGTGGCCTTCAATCTAAATCATTTATGAACAGAAGGATGTACTCAAAGAAGCACAAATAGAAATTCAAAAGACAAAAGAAGAACTAGCTGACAAACCTTCTCAAGCTTTGAAACTAATTACATTTTTGAACAACAAAAATAGAGAAGAGCTTGAAGAGCTAAAAATTCAGGATAGGACTAAGAGCATATTACAAATCAAGAAAGTCCTGAACAAAAGAAATATGATGAACAATTTGGAAGAAAGATGCAAAGACATGAACTTGTCAATAACAAAATTCATGGCTAAATACACTATATTAACATAATCAGGCCTTCTAGGCATTCATTGCTTCAATGAAAAATTAATGGTTCAGATAGAGCATGACAAGAAGATAAGACCATATGCCAAAGAACAGGTAAATAAACCTCTGCCACAAGGTTTCCCTAGTCGCAAAGTTATTTTGGAATATTTTGAGAACTTATTTTTTCTACAAAATGAAATTAAACACATCTTCATTGTCAAGCCCAACTTTGCTAAGTACACAGAGGCAGATGAGAGCTACAGGAAATTGAAGAACATGAGAATTCTCAGTGCAGAACAATGGCAGGAATTCACTGATTTGATATAAAGGTTTGTAAACAAAAGCAGAAAATTAAATGAAAAGTAGAATATTACTATTGCCTAAAGGGTAAGACTTGCAGTTAAAGTGTCTCAGGGTAATAATCAAAGTCAAAGAGTATCAGTTAAAACACTTTTTACTGAGGATTATTCCTCATTTTACAGCAATCAGGCAGTAAGAAAACAACGTAAAGAGTATCAGAGATAAAGCACAGGTTAAAGGATATGAATTGGAAAGAGTGTCTTCCAAGCAATCTTCTAACAGATATTTTTTCCAAGTACCAGCAAGCAACTACAACAAAGAAATAAGCTAAGATAATTAGTCCCATTTTTTATTGATAAGAGGACAGTTTGCCATTTTTTTTTGCAGCTATCCCTCTTTCTATGTAATAATCTTTATTTTTTCCTAGAGATATTCCTACATGTCTCTCAGATATTTTTTAATAATTTTTGTATAAATACTTCTCTTTTTGAAGTATTATGAGTGGAATAAAAGTTGCTGAGATTATTATAGATATTTTTGCTGGTGCTTTGGAGGCTTCATGTGTTGATTTTATAGCAGCAGACTGAACTACAGCTAACTGGAATTCATAACTCAGGATTCTTGCAATAAACTAATGAGTAAAGTGATTGCTTTATGTCATTGTTTCTTTTTCTGAAGTTCCATTCAATTTCATATATGTGTTCAAATCTGAATGATTAATAAGGAGTATTATTTCAGGATAAGTGTAAAAATCTCCCTGTCTTAACTAAGTGATCATTTCAATATTTTCTACTGATTTCCAAACTTGGGAATTCTTAGTTGCTCCTGAGTCCCGTTTGACCTCTACCTCCTTCTTCTTATTTCCAGATCAAAGGATCCTTCACTGCCCTTTATCCCGAAAGCAGGCCATCCCATCCAATCAAAATATTCAAATCTCTGAGGGTTATCTACCTTCCCTTGAGTACATTAACATTCTTTTGGCCTTGCCTTTTAGTCTTTCTCGCTACATTTTGAGTCCATATCCCAATGGACTAGTAGATCCCTCTTTAATTTGTCTCCAAGTAATCATATTTCCCACCAAACTTTTCAAACAAACCAATTGTCCAATCGTACCTAGCCTAAAATTTAAATCTAAAACAAAGTTAAATCATAAGGAGAGATCCCTCTTCAGAATTCAGGAAGGTTAGATCCTGAAATCTAAAAGAGGTTCTTGGTTACCCCTGGTTTTCTTTAACTATAAACCAAAATCCCATGACCAAAGAATTACTAGGGTGATAACATACTAGCGACCATACTGGGGATCTATCCACTCTCTAGTTTTAAGTTTAAACTTAGAGGAATATTTTTAAAACATATCTTTTTTATTTTAAGGTTAAGTTTAAAGGTTGCGGGTATTTATATAATAATCATTCTCGCTCCAAAGAAAGTCTATTATACTAGATCCAACCCTGATCCCAACCCTGCATATATAGTAGACAATCCAAACCAGATAGAAAAAAAAGAAAAAACAGATTGTTAGTTTAGAAACTGAAGTGCCCCTGAAAAAGGATGATTATTTACCCAAAGAATTAGTAAGCTTATCAGATATTGAATTTGATTTCAAGTTTGAAAATTCATTATTTAGAAATAAATCTGAAACTATTTTAAAGAACACTGTTATAGATCCTATTTTTACTTCTTTTGTGAATGAGAAACAGAAAATTATTTTAGCCTCAATAAAATTAGACAAAACTGAAATTCAAAGTCCAGTAGAAAGGGTAAATGTTACACGAATTAAAGATATTGATGAAGCTATTAAATTAGCCAATTTTTTGTCTCAATTTAAACCTCCAGTTTCTCAATTATCCACCACTATCTTTTCAGCAACCGATTCTAATCTATATGCTACCACTTCATTTACAGATTCCATTGTCAGTTCACCCACAGAGCCTATTAGTCTAGAGATAACTTTGCAGCCTAGGATCATATATTCATCATATCCTCAATCCACCACCAGTTCATCCACAAAATCATTCATCCCTGAGCTGCCTTTGCAGCCAAAAGTATTATTTCCATCATTTACTCAGTCCACTACATCCACTACCACTGCACCCACTAGCTTCATAATCACTTCATCTATATTTCATAGTCATAACACTTATTTTTCATCCTCTTTTCCAAGATCTTCAAGTACAGCCTTTAGCACATCTACTATTATAACCAACACTATCCCTGCCACTACTACTGTACCTCCCAGTTTAGCAAAAATCCAAGAAATGGCAGCCAGATATGCTCCTCTGGTCTTACCTCAAAACCTCCATGACATGCCCCAAAATTACCAAAATGATATCCCATTATTTGATAATTGTTCACAAATTATTGCACAACAACATATCACTAGAATGAATGATTTTTAGGAAATTTATGAGATAGATTAATCTGATGTCTGAATGAGGTTGTTTGCACAAAACTTAACTAGAGAGGTAAAAACATGGTTTAGAAATTTATATGATGGTAGTATAGCAGACTTAGATGCCTTTCACAGAGCTTTCCTAAATAAATGGGAAAAGAAAAAGAATCCCCTACAAATATTATCTAAGTTTGATGCTGTTAAAATAACTCCTACTGAGTCTGTCCAAGACTTTTGTACTAGATACAACAATATTTACAATTTTGTTCCCGCAAACCTTAAACCCACTCTATATTCCGTGCTGCTCAAATTCCCTAATTGTTTTGATGTAGACATGGCCTACCAACTTAGAGAAAGAGATGTAGAAACCCTAGAACAAATGCAACTGAATGTTGTTGGTGTAGAAATCAATATCCTTGCCAAAAAAGCCAAACTTAGAAATGAGAGGAGGGTCACCATCAAAGAAGAGACTTCAAGATTAGATGGTAAATTTTATTTTATTAACAAAACTTTAGAAAAAGTAGTTGAGATATTAGACCACATTGAGAGGAAACTGCAATGGGATAATCAATCCCAAATCAGAAATCCCAACTACAGAAAAAAAAACAATCCTGGGAAAGGTAAACAACCCTCCCCAGATCAAAACATTAGAGTTCTATTTCAAGAGAAATTTGCTGAAAGTTCTCAAAACAATGTTGAGGACGAGGAAGATATCAACATAGTAATGGGGATAGATGAAAACATTGCAATTTTCCTCACTCAGGAGGATCAGGAACTCTTTGAGTTACAATAGTTCAAAGTGGAATCTGGTGAATTCTTTGACTATAAGCAAGGTTATGACTTCGCAATAAATGAAATTCATAGTCAATATAACCTTAGGAGCAAGAAAAAAAATGAGCCTACTACAAAAAACAATGCTCCAACTCAACAAAGTCAAAAGAAAAAGAATATAGAGGCTCCCAAAATGAAACTTTTGCAGATTATTCCCAGAGAAAATAAAAAAATTTCGAACCCACCCAGTCCTAAAAAAAACTTAGTCCTAAGATTATAGATATCACTGATGAGGTAGCTCAATCCTCCAAAGATGCCCAAAAGGCCAATACTACAAAGGCCACCAATTTAGCAACAGTTACTGATCCAAAAAAGAATCCAGCTGACTCAAAATCATCAAATCCTAAATCTTCTGCTGAAAATTCCAAATATGACAAAGCATCTGTTAACACTCAAACTGTTCCTGAAAAAATAATCAAAGATAGCAGAAATCAGGAAACTCAAACAGAAGATAAAAGAAAATCTCATACTAAAGGTAAAACTGCTAAAACTCAAGAAAAATCATCCCAAACAACAGTTCCAAAAGATGAAATAATTCAAGCTATCAAATCTCAGTCAACATTTAACAGTCAATCTCAAATATCTAATTTGAAGATAACTATTCCCTTAGTTTAATTGGCTAAAAATGACTTGTACAGATCTATTATTACTGAAACATTGAATGTAAATGAAAATGAGGATACAATTAATATGATTGATGATAGACCTGAATTAATATTTGGTCCAAATGTAGATGGTAAGCATTCATATGGGTCGGTACCTCCATTTTACTTAAGTATTACTATACATGATCAAATATTACACAATGCAATGCTAGATACTACAACTTCCCATAATCTAGTGCCCAAAACAATAATGGAAACCCTGAATCTAGACATAACCCGACCATATAAAGATTTATTCTCATTTGATTCATCCAAATTCTAATGCATAAGATTGATTAAATATTTGTGTGTAAACTTGGTCCAATACCTGGTAAAAGCATGATCATGGATGTTGTGGTAGTTGATATCCCGCCAAAATATGGCAGGCTTCTTTCTTACTCATGGGGAGCAAAGTTGCAGGGATATCTACAACTTGACATGCATTATGCCACTATCTCGTTATTTGGACAGCCCAAAAATCTTTACAGAGAAACCTTAATGAAGTTTATGATCAGCAGTGCCGAAAGACCTACCAATTACCCAATCTATTCAACTCCTGCTAATCTTGATTCCTTTATTCTCTGTAACTTTGATCATAATAATATCCAAACTAAACTCACTGATATAAAGCCTAAAATAATGGAAGATTACATTGGTCATGAAGCTTTATGGAATTTGGATTTTGATGGATCAGTGAATAAATCAGGAGCTGGAGCTGGTGTATGGATCACCAACATTGAAACTAGCCATTCCCAAGGGCATGCCTTTAGATTGAATTTCAAGTGTAGCAATAACATGGCTGAATATGAGGCTTTAATCTTAGGTCTTCAAATCATTAGAATGTTGGGAGGTCAAAGAATATTTATCATGGGAGATTTGGAGTTAGTTATCAAACAAATAAACATATAATACTCTTTTCACAATCCCAGACTGGCCAGATACAGGGACACAACAACATATTTGGTTGAAGATTTGTTAGAATGCAAGTTTACTATTATTCCTAGGAAACATAATTTACAAGCCTATTTCTTAGCAACTTTTGTTATCACTTGCAAACTTCCATTTTCACCAATACAAAAATACACTACTGAAATCAAACACAGACCTATTGTTCCAGATAATGTAAAATACTGGCAAATTTTTTCAGAAGATCAACAAATTTATTAGTTTTTGAACAATGAGGGAGAATTTCATAATTGTCAAATTGATAATGATTTTAATATAGATTCACCTTGTAACATGGATTAAAATTTTTGTCAAATAGACGATTTAAATGTACATACTTTTAATAGACCTACTATCTTTACTCACAGTGGCATAGATGACTTGGAAAAAGTAGATATAGAGGAAATGATGGAAGATGAACCCAATTTGATAGATTTAAAACATAACATTTTACCCAGAGGTTTAACTCCCTTAGAAGACTTGTTTGATTCCAATTATGTGCCCAAAAGGCCAAAAATGGAACCATTCAGGTCTGATATAGAAGAGTGTAACATAGGAACAAATGAAAAACCAAAAATTATCAAATTATCAAAGTCCTTATCATCAGAAGAAAAGGTTAAATATATAGAACTTTTGAAAGAATACCAGGATGTTTTGCATGGGGTTACGAAGATCTAAAAACTTACAACGAAGACATAATTTAACAAAATATTCCTTTGAAAGAAAATCAAAAACCTTTTCAAAAAAAAACTAAGAAGGATTAATCCAATTTTGTTACCAAAAATTGAGAAAGAGGTTAAAAGAATGTTTGATGCACAAATAATTGCATCTGTCATGTATTCTGATTGGGTTTCTAATTTAGTGCCCACCAGAAAGAAAATAGGAAAAATTCGACTGTGTATATACTTTATAAATCTAAATAAAGCTTCCTTGAAAGACAATTACCCCTTGCCTAAAATGGATCATATTTTGCAGAGGGTGGCAGGTTCTTCAAGAATTTCTTTACTAGATGGTTTCTCTGGTTATAATCAAATTCTAGTTCATAAAGATGATCAAACTAAAACTTCATTTACCACTCCTTGGGGCACTTTCATGTATGTGAAAATGCCTTTTGGATTGAAAAATGCAGGAGCTACTTTTCAGAGGGCCATGGATATTTCCTTTGCAAAGGAAATCCATGAATTTTTAGTTATTTATCTTGATGATATTATTGTCTTTTCAAAAACAAATGATGAACACCTGGATCACCTGAGACAAGTCTTTATCAAGTGTAGAAAATATGGTATATCCCTAAATCCTAAAAAGACTCTTTTTGGACTAGAAGAAGGAAAACTGTTAGGTCACATAATCTCCAAAGAAGGTATTAGAATAGACCTTGCAAGAGTTAAAGCTATTTTGAACATTCAACCACCAAGAAACATAAAACAACTTCAAACATTCTTGGGTAAAATCAAATTTTTAAGAAGATTTATCTCTGACCTGGTTGAAATCATAAAAGAACTCAACAATATGCTTAAAAAGGAATCTGCAATAAAGTGGACTGTAAAATCCAAACAATCTTTTGAATCAATAAAACAGGCCTTGACAAAATCACCATTCCTCATTAGCCCAGATTATACAAAATATTTCATAATCTTTTCCTTTGCATCTGAACATACCATAGTTGCAGTTATTTTGCAGAAAAACAATGAAGTTTTTGAACAACCAATTGCATTTTTTAGTAAAGCCTTTAGAGATGCACCTCTGAAATATAATATAATGGAAAAGCAGGCTTTAGCCCTGGTTAAAGCCATAAAATACTTCAGAGTTTACATACTCCATTCCCACATCATTGCATATGTTCCCAATGCTGTAATTAAAGATATTCTGACACAAGATGGACCTGATAGTAGGAGAGGAAAGTGGATTTCCACTATCCTTGAATACGATCTGGAAATCAAACCAACAAAACTAATTAAAGGACAGGGTTTAGCTATATTGATGGCTGAATCCAATTGTAATTCTTTAGATATAAATTTCATTGCACAAATAGATGACCAGGAGGAGATGGCGACTCCATTGATCAGTGAGGCCTATCTAGACTCACCATGGTACTCTGATATTTTCTTTGTACTCACACATTTACAAGCTCCTCCTGGGTTAACCAAAACCAAAGCAAGATTCTTCAAACAGAAAGAAATGAGGTTTTGTATCTTAAACAATGCACGTTATTGGAAAGAAAGTGGTGGGATTTTACTAAATTGTTTATTAAAATCATAGGTTGACAAAATTCTTGATGAATTTCATGCAGGTGACTGTGGATGCCACCTATACTGGAAGAGTACAACAGACAAAATACTGAGAGCTAGTTTCTACTAGCCAATTTTATTTTCTGATGTCAAAAAATTTGTTACTTCCTGTCACAAATGCCAAATTTTTGAAGGGAAAAAGAAACTATTGCCCTTACCTCTTAAGCCTATATCTACTGAAAAACCATTTCAACAATGGGGTTTAGACTTCATTGGTGAAATCCACCCTCCATCCTTAGGCCAACATAAATGGATTTTAACTGCTACAGATTACTTTACCAAGTAGATAGAAGCCATTCCTACTAGGCAAGCCACTGATTCAGTTATAATCTAATTTATAGAAAGTAATATTTTGTCAATATTTGGATGTCCACATAAGATTATTACTGATAATGCAGCTGCATTCAAATACAAGAAAATTATTTCTTTCTTTCATAAATAACATATTACCTTAGATCACTCTATTGCATATTATCCCCAAGGTAATGGTTTAGCTGAATCATCAAACAAAAGCTTAATCAATATCATCAAAAAATTACTTCAAGAAAACAAAAAGACCCGGAACAAAAAGCTAGTCTATGCCTTATGGGTTGATAGACTTACCACAAAGAAGTCTACTGGAACTTCACCTTATCATATTGCCTATGGAATGGATGTAGTTTTCCCCTCTTCCTTGGGTGTTCCAGTCATGAATATCATTCAGGAATCACAGGTGGAAAAAAATGATATTCAATGAAGAATTAATGAAACTATATATCTCCAAAAAACAAGGGAAGAAGTTTATGAAATATTAGAAGTTTTACAAGATAAAATTAAAAATATTTTTGACAAAAGGATTAAAGAAGATGATTTTTTCATAGGAGATCAAGTTTTGAAATGGTATTCACAGAGAGAGGATAAAGGAAAACATGGAAAGTTTGACTTTCTATGGCAAGGACCTTATGTGATAAATGGTTACAGAGGTAACAATTATTTTTTCATCAAGAATTTGGATGGAATTGAACTACAAGAAGGACCAGTGAATGCTAGGATGCTGAAACACTACTATTCTTCTGAGTCATTCATCAGTTATATTCATTTATTTTTATCATTGTAAATACTCATTGCAAGTGTGTAGATTGGATTGGAGATTTTATATACAAAGTTGAAGCCCAAAGAGAAGGCCCTAAGCTTTGCAGTACAAAATTTCATAAGTATGAATTGTTGCAGAAATGAGAAGGAAATTACGGGATCACCAAGGTTAAAGTTGAAGGCTACTGATCTTAAAGTTCTTGACATTCCATCAGGAAATGCCATCCCCAAGTGAAGCCGATGTTAGTGACCTATAAATATAGGATTCTTAATTTTGACTTGAATGATGGTATTCTTGTAAATATGTACAAACTTTTCTTTCTACAATTTATTTTCCCATATTTTGTTAAAAAAGAAAAATAAAATAAAAAAGAGGGTAAAAAGTCCTAAAAGAAAAATCTAAGGACTTAGAAAAAATAATATACCCCAAAAAGAAAAAGATGAATAAAACATGAAAGTGTGCAAGTCTAAATGCCACTACTTTTAATTTTTGTAGATGATTATGGAAAAGTGTCAATAAATGCCATAATCCATGAGGATTATAACAATTTAATCTTGGCTTATCATGTTTCAATTTTACTTGTTGTAGATAGTGAATAAAGAATTCTCATACAATTTAATCATGAAAATTCACTAGTTAGGTAGAGAATAAAAGGATCCAACAGTTTAATCTGGATTCTTGGATGCCATAAGTGTAGAATTAGATTGTTTATTTCTTTCCAAAAAGAATAAAAGGTTGTAAGGTTGCTAGTTCAAATGCACCTGATCAAAATAGACGAAACAATGTTAGAAGATAATGACTGGGTAGGTAGAAGAAGGTGGGAAACATCACTGTAAATATATTTCACTAGGCTACAAATAACTAAGTTCCCCTTCCCCTAGCAATTTGATGTTCTAAACTATCAGTCAAAGAGGCTCAAGGCATTTCCTTGACTTCTGTTGGGACCGAACCCAAGGCTCAATGACTAAACTAGTTGAAAATGTTAAGTTTCTATATTAATCTCAGAAAATTTCATCATTTACCCCTCCATACACTCATCACCATTTTTCTTCATAAGTGAGAACTCTTTTCTTGCTTAAATGTTACATAAAAGCCCATTTAAATAACTTCCCCCATTTTATAAAGCATAAAACCCTCAAAAAACATGATATACTAAGTAAAAGTGAATGAATTATGAAAATGAAGCTTTAATCCAATTTTCACTTTCCTTGGTTTTATTTATGAAAATTTGAGTATTCATTGTCCCTTTTCATATTAACACTTAAACTATTTTATTAACTCCCTATCAAATATCCTAGTCCTAGTAATATAACTTCTTTTTATTTAATATCCCCAAAAACCCTCTTATTATATGCTTTTGTGTCAAAGATATTAATCACATTTTGAAATAACATCTCGAAATTACCCCTTTGACATAAAACTACCTATAAAAATATACCCCTTTCCCCTATGGTTTTTAGACCCCTCCACAGTCTAAAACTATATAATAAAGTTAAATAATAAAAAAAAGTGCATTTTATGTATATTCTGTGTATTTAAAATAACGCACAAAAAATACTTATTCTCCCATGCCTCGCATGCCTTAACCTAAGGTTAAGAGCCTCAAGATTTTTTCCTTTTTGATATGTGAAACCTCATGTTTCATATAAGTATCAAACCCTGGTTATACCTTTATTAAACCCACCCCATTCTATATATAAACTGATTTTATATATTTCAAAACCATTATTCATTCCATTTTCCCAGCATCGGGTTCAACCTCAACTTTCTGATCACCCTTATCAAAATCAATGGATAATATTGAACCCGAGTCCCACTTTCCCTTGCTTCATGCCCTACCTTTCCCCGATATCGCATTTTTCTCACACCGTAGATCTTTATCTTTCAAGATCAACAACTCACCATAAAAGCCCGACACCACCTTACTGTTTCCACGCAAATTTCTGAAAGATCTCGACCTTTCGCATCGCTCAATCAAATCCGACGGCACATATTCAATATCGCATAACAAAAGTGATCGGGCAAAGTTTGTAAAAAATAATGCAATAAAAGTTGTTTCGTGAAATCGCCACCTGCTACGTGTCTCATTTCTACTGGATCACATTCCAAAAGTGAAAAACCATTTACCGCCCAGGAGCAATGTGATAACCACTAATGGTTTCGCCTTCAATGCGAAAACCACTCCCGTCATTTCAACTTAACCTGTAACTAATACTTCGCATATTGATAAAACTTAAGATTTTAACCTTATTTTTTATCATTTGCTTACCTTTGTGCCTTCATCCTCTGAGAAATCACTCACAGACACCATTGCAGAGTTGTTTTCGAATCAGTTTTTCATTCTAAAACCATTTCCCCTCTGAAATTCACTGTCGAATACTCTCAGCGCCTTCTACTAAGCAAATACGACCAATTTGAAGACTGGTATAAACCTGGAAACCTTCTTCGACTGCAACCATACCTCTTCAAGGTATTTTTCAGTAATCCGACCTACAAAATCTTAATTTCAAAGAATAAAATCAAACTACTTTGAATATATAAACTAAAATTACTCATCTTAAAATATTCAAACCTTGAAGAAAAGGGGGGAACCCTGTCAAAATTTTCTCAGAATTTTCCACTTCCGCCTAATTCAGTTGTAAAGAGTTTTTGACCATCCAAAAGCTATTTCTGCGGTTAAAATCCATTTGAATTAATGAAAAAACCATTAAAATCCTTTTCCATTCTTCTACACATTGTAAGTTTGCATTTTCATCCTAAAACCCTCGCCCAAATTTTGAATTCTTCCTAAAGAAGCTCAATTTTCCTTCTATTTCCCAAAAGAAACTAAGAAAACAGTCTAATATTGCTCAGTTTTATTCAAAATGAGAAAAAAGAAGGTCACTCCTAGGTCTGGAGGTCCCAAACCTCAGAAGCCTACATCCTGCAAGCTTCCAAATCCTAAACCTTCAAAAATTGATAAGCCTACTCCTGCCCTAACTGGAGATTCCACTGAATTAGTCAGACCGTTGCAGCCACCTGTCACTTTTGAAGAGAACAGTCCCTTGATTGATTTAGACTATAGAATTTTTTATGCTACCTTAGAGTTCGATCTACTTGAAGTACATAGCTCGTGTCATGAGAAATTTGAGAAGAAAGTGAAAAATGATATACCTGTATGGGACTCCAACTTGCCTAAATACGTGGTTCACATCACCCATCAAGCTCAAGATTTCATTAGGTTGTGTCAGTTACACTATATCCCTGACCAGAGATGCATGGTGAACAAAGATAATGAGGTCGTATTTTACATAACTGTTGAAGCCATCAATGATATGCTCCAACTAAGCCACGATCCACGAGTAGTAGCATTATCCATTGAAGATTTAACTCAGATGTATTTAGACTTAGATTTCCCTAGGAATTTTATGATCCTTCAAAACTTCATGCCTAATCATGTTAACCTTCCTAAGGTAAATCCACCTTATGATACTTTTGATTTCCCTGAGGGCTCTAGAAAAACCATTTCTATGCTTTCATTATTCTAGGCTATGCTAATGATGAGTTTATAGATGCCTCCATTCTAGGTTTTCTCTCTACCTTGTCTCCAGGACAACATCCAGAACTAGTCTTCAAATTTGCCAAGTTCATTACTGATAATATGCATTATTAGTTGATTAAATTACTGATGAAGGAGTATTCAGATTTTCATCCTATCTGTTACATCTCTTCCTATTTTATCAGTCAGACAATCTCCCAATTGCATTACAAAATATGGATGTGGAAGGCAAACCTCTTTCAGTGATATTCTGGACTTATCTACTCAGGAAAAATAGCAGTGAATACAGTTAAAAGGACTTCAATGATTTGTTTATTAAACCTGCCATGAGTTTCTTGAAAAAAGCAGAGCCACCAAGGATTAATGAAGACATCAAAAGAATTTTATAGTTGTCTGAAAACTGTAAGGTAGGAGACTGCTATTTGTATGAAAATCACATAGAAATTAGAGTATATGGTGCACTCTTGGATCCGTACAAATTACCCAAGTTTCTAACTACCAAGAATTTTTATTTCCAGTACTTAAGACAGATCTTGAATGCAGATGCATTGAATTTCATAGCCTCCAAAAATAAAGCACAGTTCAAGCTAAAAAGTCAAATTGGCCCCTTCATAGTCAATAGCAGAGATGCTTTGAGAGACATAGTCAGAAAATTATCAGAGTTTAAATTCCAAGAAATATTTTACTAGAATTATGACCCTCAAAGTATTATAAGTAACCTTAGGGTCAAGTGTAAGTTAACCCCATTCCTCCATGATTCAAAGCCACAAATTGAAAAATATGCTAATCAGATTGAATGGGTTGCAAACACATTGATTGATGATATTCAGTAGATGCAGACAAATAACCTACAGGAAAAATATATGGATAGTACACATGTGATTACAGTTGGCCAACAAGCAGAAGTGTCTAATAAAAGACCTAGAAAAGAAGAAGCCTATTTAGCAGAAAAAATTATAGAAAATAAATTTAAGACATTTGCAGCAAGAAGGCCAGAATGATTACTGTAGAAGAAGAAAAGGCCATAGAGATAGATGACAATGAAGATCAAACAAACAATAATGATCAACAAACAGATGATGAGGCCACAATAATTGTCAATGAAACACTTAGAGAAATTCAAAATGAGCAGGTACTATCACATGGAAAAGGCAAAGAAATGGTTGAAACACAGATAAATACAGAAGCTCCCTCCTCCTCTAAAGCAGCAGAAGAAACTGATTCTGACATCTAGAAAAAGTTCAAGCAGATTAGAGAAAAGAATGAGGAAATTAAGAATGGGGTCTATTCTAAACTTCTTAAAGAAAAACCAGGAGACAAAGACAAACTTGTGACAACTTTTGATTATTCAAAAAATAAAATGATTATGTCTTTTCTCCAGCTAATATTTACAGACCCAAGGTTAGCTACAGATTACAGGAAAACAAAGTTTGAAGTAAATGCAGATACCATACATGAACTTGACCAGATAGAGTTTCATAGAAGTGCTTCAGAAATGCTGCATTCAAAGGTAGTCAACAAAACCATGAATGCTACCATGCTTCAAAAGATAGTATCTAATTTACAAACTCAAATGAAATTAGATAAAGCATCTCTTCATGCTAAGGATTTGTGAATCAAGTCCTTAGAATATTTGGTGATAGAAATTGGAGTGGATCCCTCCAATATTGAAGTTGCTAAAACTCTCATAAGGAAAAAGAATGAAGATATTGCTACCTTGAGAAAACAACTTAAACTTCCACAGAGTGAGCACCCACAAGCTAAAGAAATTCTTCAGGAGAAAACAGAGAAAGATGAACTAATGTAGCTATTTTTAAATATGACAGCCTAGATCAAAGAAATGGAGAATCAAATAGAAATTCTAATGAAAGAAAATGAAACATTGAAAAAAGCACAGGAAGTCTCCATTCCTACAGTCATTCCAACTGTCAGTACTATTGTTCCTTCTACATTGGTAGAACTTTTGGCACCAAAATGAGTATTGGAAACTGTAGTTTCAATTACATCTAAAGATATTTCTGCCACTTCATCATCTACATCACAAGTAAATCGAACAGGTGAAACAACTGACATAGTAAAGGCTATGGAAGACATGTCCCTAAAGAATAAAGAGATAATCAACCTGAAAGGCACCATCCGAAATCTTGAAAAATCAAATAGAGATGCATTGATTACATCCAAAGGACATTAGCATAGAGCCAACAGACTTCAAGAGCAGGTGAATATTCTACAACGATAGGTTAATCTCAGTGAACAGGTATCATATATCAAGAATTATCTTTGGAACAACATAATTCAAGGCATACATCTACAATGGACTTCAATCCAAATAATTTATGAACAGAAGGATTTACTCAAAGCAACACAAATAGAAATTTAGAAGACAAAAGAAGAACTAGCTGACAAACCTTCTCACGCTTTGAAACTAATCACATTTTTGAACAACAAAAATAGAGAAGAGCTTGAAGAGTTGAACATTCAGGATAGGACTGAGAGCATATTACAAATCAAGAAAGTCCTGAACAAAAGAAATATGATGAACAATTTGGAAGAAATATGCAAAGACATGAACTTGTCAATAACAAATTTCATGGCTAAATAAACTATATTGACACAAGCAGGCCTTCGAAACATTCATTGCTTCAATGAAAAACTAATGGTTGAGACAGAGTATGACAAGAAGATAAGAGCATATGCCAAAGAAATGGTAAATAAACCTCTGCCATAAGGTTCCCCTACTGGCAAAGTTATTTTGGAATATCTTGAGAACTTATTTGTTCTACAAAATGAAATTAAACACATCTTCATTTTCAAGCCCAAATTTGCTAAGTACATAGAGGAAGATGAGAGCTACATGAAAATGAAGAACATGAGAATTCCTAGTGCAGAACAATGGCAGGAATTCACTGATTTGATATAAAGGTTTGTAAACAAAAGCAGAAAATTACATGAAAAGCAGAATATTACTATTGCCTAAAGGGTAAGATTTGTAGTTAAAGTGTATCAAGGTAATAATCAAAGTCAAAGAATATCTATCAAAAAAAATTTTACTACAGATTATTCCTCATTTTACAACAGTCAGACAGTAAAAAACAACGTAAAGAGTATCAGAGATAAAGCACAAGTTAAAGGATGTGAATTGGAAAGAGTGTCTTCCAAGCTATCTTCTAACAAATATTGCTTCCAAGTACCAGCAAGAAACTACAACAAAGTAATAAGTTAAGATAATTAGTCCCATTTTTTATTGATAAGAGGACACCTTGCCAGTTTGTTTTGCAGCTGTCCCTCTTTCTATGTAATAATATTTATTTTTTCCTAGAGATATTCCTACATGTCTCTCAGATATTTTGTAATAATTTTTGTATAAATACTTCTCTTTTTGAAGTATTATGGGTGGAAGAAAAGTTGCTGAGATTATTATAAATATTTTTACTAGTGCTTTGGAGGCTTTATGTGTTGATTGTATAGCAGTAGAGTGGACTACAGATAACTGGATTTCATAACTCATGATTCTTGTGATAAACTAATGAGTAAAGTGAATTCTTTATGTCATTGTTTCCTTTTCTGAAGTTCCATTCAGTTTCATATATTTGTTCAAATCTGAATGATTAATTAGGGGTATTATTTCAAGATAAGTGTAAAAAGCTCCCCGTCTTAACTAAGTGACCATTTCAATATTTTCTACTGATTTCTGGACCTAGGAATTCTTAGTTACTCCTGAGTCCCGTTTTACCTCTGCCTCCTTCTTCTTATTTATGGATCAAAGGATCCTTCACTGCCCTTTATCCCAAAAGCAAGCCATCCCATCCAATCAAACTATTCAAATCTCTGAGGGTTATCTACCTTTCCCTGACTACATTAGAATCCTTTTGGCCTTGCCTTTCAATCTTTCTTGCTACATTGTGACTCCATAGCCCAATGGACTAATAGATGCCTCTTTAATTTGTCTCCAAGTAATATTATTTCCCACCAAAATTTTCAAACAAACCAATTTTCCAATCATACTTAGCCTAAAATTTAAATCTAAAACAAAGTTAAATCATAAGGAGAGATCCCTCTCCGGAATTCAGGAAGGTTAGATCCTTAAATATAAAAGAGGTTTTTGGTTACCCCTGGTTTTCTTTAACTATAAACCAAAATCCCACGGCCTAAGAATTACTAGTGTGATAATAGAATGGAAGATAAGATAGATGGTATGGAAGCTAAGGTAGATGGCATGGAAGCTGGCATGGAATATAAGATGGATGACATGGAAGCTAAGATTGATGAAAAAATGGAAAACATGAAGAATGATCTAAAAGAAGACATGGAAGGTTTGACAAAGTTGATACAACAAATGTTTCCTAATGGTGAAAAGATAGTAGAGGAAACTCATGATGAGAACAAAATAAATGCTAATCGTGATTTCATAAACTCTAATGTTGGCGGGAAGAACCACCATATTCCAAAGATGGATATGAGGAAGTTTGATGGCAAGGATCCCGTAACATGGATACTACAGATGGAGCAATATTTTGATCTCAATAATGTGAAAAAAACACAAAAGGTATGCATTTCAACTTTACATTTAGAAAAAAATACATTTTATCTTTGTAATTCTTATCTTATCAAAAAAAGCATCATGATCAATTTTACGGAGGGAAATGATAGCACATTGTAAGGATACAACCTTCTTTGCTTGATTGATAAATCTCTGACAAAGGGTTTGGTGGGGGGGCAACAGGGACTTCCAATGAGTGGTCTGCAGGAGGTAAAGCCAAATATTCTAGAGAACACAAAGTTGATCTCTTCATATGTGCTTTGATAAAATCCAACATGAAGTTCGTGCAATTTGATTTATTAATTCGAGCATTCGAGTTGGCAAGAAAAATTGAATGTAAAATTATGGCAACAAGGAAGCCTACCACTCACTTCTATAAAGAGGGAAGTGTTGCTACTCCTAGATTTCAACAACCTACAAGGTTGAGACCACAAAAATTGGAAGAAAAAAGAGAAAAGGGGCTTTGCTATAGTTGTGATATCAAATACACTAAAGGTCATAAGTGTGCTGAGAAAAAATTATTTCACATATATTGTGAAGAGGAAGAAGAAAATGAACAAGAAGAGGATATACACCAGTAACCAACCCTAGAAGAGGAAGAAATGAGTCCGACGATATCGTATAATGCATTGAAAGGAATTACCACTCCTCAAACTCTCAAGATAGAAGGACATATCATGAAGAAAAAGGTAATAGTGTTGATTGATTCAGGTAGTACCCATAATTTTATTCATTGTAAGGTAGCTAAGGAATTGAATTGTTTCCTATACCCAGCAGCAGAATGTCAAGTGATGGTTGCAAATGGGGGAATTATAAATTGCCTTGGAAAATGCCATAATATCAAGCTAACCATGGGGGAATATGTATTGAATAGTCCAATGCTTTCAATTCCTATGGGAGGTGTTGATGTTGTACTAGGAATACAGTGGTTACAGTATTTGGGGACGGTAGCTTTTAATTTTTAAGAAATTTTCTTGAATTTTTTTCAAAAGGAAA
Source organism: Pinus albicaulis (assembly GCA_034641835.2). Taxonomy (NCBI): domain Eukaryota; kingdom Viridiplantae; phylum Streptophyta; class Pinopsida; order Pinales; family Pinaceae; genus Pinus; species Pinus albicaulis. The sequence continues at coordinate 32,863 of MU968437.1, forward strand.
GGAAGTTGAATTACGAGGTATTGCAGGGAAGCTAGGAAAGATAATAATCTCTAATGTCATGACAAAGCTTCTAAAGAAATAACAACGAGGCATAATTGCACAATTATGCTCACTAGAAGTTCCAACATCAAAATCATCTATTTCTGCAGATCTCCAAAAAGTCTTCGACAATCATTCCAAGGTTTTTGAAAATCCAAAAGGACTCCCACCTATTCATGATCATGATCATGCTATTCATTTGATTCTAGGAAGTGTTCCTACAAACATCAGGCCTTATAGATATCCTTATGTCCAAAAGAGTGAAATTGAACGTATGATTGCAGAAATGTTAGAAGCGGGTATAATTCAACCTAGTCAAATTTCTTTCTCTACTCCTATAGTATTGGTACATAAGAAGGATGGATCATGGCGCATGTGTCCCGATTATAGGGAGCTCAATAAGCTCACCATTAAAGATAAATTTCCCATTCCTGTGATTGATGAATTATTGGATGAATTACATGGAGCAATTTATTTTACCAAGTTGGATCTTCGTTTAGGATATTATCAAATTAGAATGAAGACTGAAGATATTCCAAAAACAGCATTTCGAACTCATGAGGGTCATTATGAATTTTTGGTCATGCCTTTTGGCCTTACCAATGCACCTTCTACATTTCAAGGGTTGATGAATTCCATTTTCAAAGCCTTCCTTAGAAAATTTGTGCTAGTATTTTTTGATGATATACTAATCTATAGCAGGTCTTGGAAGGATCATGTTGAACATGTTGACAGGGTGCTCAAACTATTGCAGGAGAAACAATTATATGCAAAAACATCCAAATGTTTCTTTGGAGTACAAGAGGTGGAATATCTGGGTCATATTGTATCTCACGAAGGTGTTAAAGTAGACCCTAACAAAATTTAAGCCATTAAGGAATGGAAAGTCCCCACAACCATAAAAAAAACTGTTCTGATTTAATCGAGTTAATAGAAGTGTGCTCCTTGTAAGTTTGTTAAGAATTATGGGAGAGAATAGCAAGCACCTCCCAACAACATTATTGAAGAAATATTCATTTTCATGGACTCTAAAAGCAACTAATTCCTTTAAACATCTTAAAGGAAGGAAAAGTGCCTGGCAAGTCTTAAATACATGAGTTTTCCATAAAAACCTTTATTGTGGAATGTGATGCCTCAAGAAATGGAATTGGTGTTATTTTAATGCAACAAGGAAGACCTGTTGCTTTTGAAAGTCATCCAATAAAAGGAAAGTATTTACAGAAACCTATTAGTGAGAAGGAAATGTTAGCAATACTGCATGCACTAAAGAAATGGAAAACTTACCTAATGGGAAGACACTTCAAGGTAAAAATTGATCATGATAGTCTTAAAATTTTTTTGGAACAAAGACTATCTTCAAAAGAGCAGCAAAAATGGGTCACAAAGATGTTGGGTTATGACTTTGAAATAATCCACAAAAAAGGGGAGCTAAATGTTGTTGCATATGCACTCTCAAGAAAGAATGAAGAGGTGGAAGCATTTCTTTGTGCCATTTCTATTATCAAACTAGATTGGATAACTAAAGCAAGAGATGAATGGAAGAAGGACAAAGAAGTGCAGACACTCATTCAAAAGTTGCAGCGAGATCCTAGTACATCTGATAAATTTAGTTGGAAAAATGATTCCTTATGGTACAAATATCACTTATATATTTGTAAGAATTCCCAACTAAAACAAAAGATTCTTTTGGAATTGCACACTTCTCTTTTAGGAGGACACTCAGAATTTTTTAAAAATTACCACAGGGTAAAGAAAGAATTTTCTTGGGATGGCCTTAAATCTGATATTCAAAATTTTCTGGCAGAATGTTTGGTTTGCCAGCAATATAAAGTTGATACAATTAAGACCCCAGGTCTTCTACAACCTTTATCCATTCCAAGTCAACGTTGGGAGGAGATTTCAATGGATTTTATCATAGGTTTACCTAAGTCTGAAGGAAAGAGTGTCATCATGGTGGTAGTTGATAGACTTACCAAGTATGCACACTTTTGTGCATTATCTCATCCATTTAAAGCAAGTACGGTTGCTACTACATTTATGGACAGAATTCAAAAGCTACATGGAAGCCCAAGGATTATTGTGAGCGACAGAGATCCCATTTTTACTGGAAATTTTTGGACGGAGTTATTTTCTTGTTTGGGTACTCAATTAGCTCATAGCTCATCTTATCATCCTCAATCTGATGGTCAAACTGAGATAGTAAATAAATGTTTGGAAGGATATATTTTTTGTTTTGTATCCGATAAACAGACACAATGGGTCAAGTGGTTACCTCTCGTTGAATGGTGGTATACCGAGCTTCCTTCCATATTGTAGCAAAAATGACCCCATTTATGTCACTTTATGGATATCATCCACCATCCATCACATCATCTTTAAGAGAAAATTCGAAGGTTCAAGCAGTGGAATATCACATCGAGAATCAACAAGAAGTTCTCCAACTCTTAAATGACAACCTAAATTTGGCACAAAATCGAATGAAACAATAGGCAGATCAACATTGTAGTGAGAGAATTTTTGATGTAGGAGACTGGGTATTTTTACGGCTAAAACCATATAAACAAATGTCCCTCAAGCAAGCTAAGAAGGATAATAAATTATCGCCAAAGTACTATGTTCCTTACAAGGTGTTGCAAAATATTGGTACTATGGCATACAAATTGGAGCTTCTTGCTTCTTCACGAGTGCATCCAATTTTCCATGTTTCATGCTTAAATAAGGTTATAGGTGAAAATCTTCCAGTTCAAACAATATTGCCAGAACTTGATGAGGAAGGAAAAATCATATTGGAACCTGAATCAATCACGGAAACCAGTACTTGACAGCTACGGAATCGATCAATTTTAGAGTATCTCATCAAGTGGAATAACTTACTCGACCGAAGATTCTACATGGGAGGATGAGAATTTTTTATACAAAAGCACCCTGTAGCTACTCAAGCGTTGAGGACAACACTTTTTTTGAAGGAGAGGGGCACGTTAGGTCCCTATATTACTAGTATAGTCCCTTATTGTTGTTAGTGTAACCCCCCTTATTGTTATTATTGTACCATCTGTAACCCCCTATATTGTTATTATTATGCCCTTAAATTATTATTGTTAGGTCGGGCTAGGATTACATTGTGGCCCCATGGACTCCTATATATAGAAAGGAGGTTTTGTAATTTGTTTCATCCAATAATTTTTTCATTCATGTAATGTATTGGAGGTTGCTCCCCTCGAACTCGCTTATTTCTAAGGCATTGATATCTCTTTTTCTTCTATTTTTGGAGCTGGTTTCACAACATGGTATCTATGAGCTTATATACCCTCCCCGAGCAGCTCTCCTCCTAGCCTTAACCATCTTGGAGTTGTCCCTGCTCGGCCATTACCCTCCCGGGCCGTGATACCGTTTCTAGCTCCCCCTCCTGGAGCATTTTTGGTACCTATTATGGCTACCTTATCTCTGCCTAACAATCAAACTAGAGAAATTTACTTAAAAGGAAGAGAAGTCGAAGACCCTGAGAGAAAGTGTGGTAGCGACCCTCTCCACATGAATTCCAGTGGACCCAAACTGCAATAATTTACCACCTTCCAATGGTCATCGTAATGAACGAGATTCCCAAACGACTATACCCTATACCACCACATGGATCAAAGACGCACCATGCTCCCCAAACACATAGAATAACTTAGTAGTCTAAAGAAATGGGTAAGGAATGGCTATGACAGGAAGCCACCTTGCATACTTGAAAATGTTCCTCCCTTAACAGTCTTTTCGGTCATATCTTAAAACCCACAATCGAACCCCATGATCAAACAAACACCAATTAAAACTCATGATGCTCTCTATAACCTTCAACATGCATTCACTGTGTGAAACTTCCTCGACACACCTTACCATAATGAATGACACATGGGATGGAAGTTAAATGTCACCCCTTGTGCCTTTGAGCTTTCTATTACCACCCCCATCAAGGAAACACCTCAACAAAATTTTTATATATATATATTATTATTATTATTAAGTTGATTTTATGCGAGGGGGAGCCCCAATGTTGGATGGAAAAATGATCTACCAACTAATGAAATTATATATATATATATATATATATATATATATATATATATATAAGTTGACTTTATTAAGGGTTAGCTCAATTGGTCGAGTTCCCATGGCTAAAGTACCTTGCCATTAGGAGGAGGCCATGGGTCAATTATCCTTGACACCCTTGGGGTTAGACTTACTACTTTGGCTAAAAAGATGTGATCCCTTTGAGTTGATCCGCCCAAATTTTGCACGATAATTAAAAAAAATAAAAAAATGATTAAATAAAAATATTGTATTAATTTTTTCTTTTAGATGATATAAAATTCATGGGGGTGATATTGGACATCACCTCTCTCGTTCCATTACCCTCCACTCCTGTATCCTGGACCCGGGTGGGTGCTTACATAAGGTCTTGGAGGGGGTAAAGTGAGTGGGGGGAGATAGTGAGGGATGTAGTCCACATGAATTATTTCATGTTATATATATATATATATATATATATATATATATATATATATATATATATAACCTTTCTTTTTCTAAGTGTTTTTTTTATAAAAAAAAAATATGGAAAAGTTTAAAAATGTTTTTTTTCTAAATTATATTTGTTATTATTGTTATTTTTATTATGAGTTTTTGTAGTTAAAATTTATTTATTTTAATTGTGTTTAAGGTGTTGGTCTTTTTCTTGAAAGGTGTTTCTTTTTAATTATTTTTTGTCCTTCTTTAAAAATGCATTTTAAAAAAATTCATAGTTTAATTATTTGTAATGTAAATTATTAGAAAAGTAATACTCAATTACCTAAATAAATTTAAGTTATACCACTTTTTTGAATTTATAATTGATTTTATGTTTTTTAATTTGTAGGGAATAAATTTATGTTTTTTTATTTTTTTATTTTTAAAGGCATCAATTGTCTAGACCATACTTTCAATTAATTTATAATTTAATTCCAAAAATAAAAATGGTACTATTGGTATTGTCACTTCTTTCAATTTCGCAGTTAAAATGAGACACATTTTAACCATTCTACAAAAAAAGGTGCTAGTAGTAATATCAATTTTTAATTCAAGGGTAAAAATATCCACTAAATGCGACCTTTAAAAAATGAGAACTTGGTCCAATGTTCTCATTGAGTTGGTAACTTTGCTATTCCATTTTACATTGGAAAAGTGTCCTCTAACATATGTGGAGAAATTTTTTGATGCTACCTTATCTCTTCATCAAGTTATAGTCATGATTTACGAAAGTTGTCCATGACATTTATGTGCATGTTGAAGATTAATTATACATTTTATGAGGAGGTTGTTAACTACTTAGGTTATTTTTGGATGTGCTTCCTAACTAGCTCATCATGTTACTATTGTTGAAATTATCTCATGGAGTTAGATGAAAACACTATTATATTGTTTTCTTTGTGGAAGACGATTATCTTATTATTTCTTCTAAGAGAGGAAAGTGGATCCCAACAACTCACTTATAATTTTAGTAAAGAGATTGTTGAAGATGATGGAAATGCAACATTTTATTGCATTCATTGGAAAACTAATGGATTTAGGAAAAAAAATTATTGTCAGGGCATTGAACTCAAACCAATGCATGGATTTGCTCTCTCTATTTTGATGTATGGTTAAGAGATTTTTGGGATCAAGGAGGACTCCCATTGGAATTCATTAGTATACCACATGCTTGGAGGAGCATCATGGAGAATTTGATGTATAAGTTCATTTGATGTGAGGCCTTGTACATATATTTTATGTGTTGATTTTTGTATTAGGGAATCCATGTAGCATGTTCCGATTGTCTTTATGAACCATGTGTCATTTGGATAACAATCGTGTGAGAATTTACCTCTAATTTCTATTGTTTTTATGTTAATCTTCCAAATATTTTGTTTGAGAATTTACCTCTTATTTCTATTGTTTTTTATGTTAATCTTCCGTATATTTTTGTGTGAGAACTTTCACCTCTTATTTCTATTGTTTTTAATTTAATCTTCGCGTATATTTGGTTGATGAACATAACCTTACATTCATGACAAATGCTTAGGTATGACACACATAGCCTTCCAAGGTAATTGTCTCATTTGTAAAACCAACAAGCTAAGGTTTATATGTGTAATGTATAACTGTGTCCTATTGTTTTAGATTCTCATGCAATTTCCCTCTTTGATCATATGTTCCCAATACTCCATTTGCACAAGGTGTGATTAGGCACGTGGTCTTGGTGTTTCACCTTCATATTCTTTTCTCACACCATTCATTTTTTCAACTTTTACTACAACGATTTGTTTTTCTTACGCTAACTCTTCACTAAATCATGTTGAGCCTCCACTCTATAGCCTTAAAAAATCTTAACTTTAGGGAAACCCCACTTGGAGTTGGAGAAAATCCAACCAAAATTATCAGGAAGAGATAATGTGGTGATAATGGGTATCCTTTTTTAGTACACAAAACTCACCTTGACAGTTAGGACTTTACATCATTTCGAGTAGCAAAGCAATTTCATTGTAACACTCTACAAAAAACTTAAATTTGTTTGTGAAATGCAATCACATCCATAATTCAATATATAGCTCCAAGAACTAATGAAATGCAATCACATGTCCATCTCATTATGTTTATGTCCAACCCATTTTTCCAATCATCCATTAAAAAACTTTTTAGTTTATTAGACACATCCATCCCATTCTCCGAAGGTCGAGAAGGAGACCAACAAAGGTAACCACATACCACTTTGGACGTAGTAGCTAGCCCTACTAGGGCCGAGAGGGTTCTCTCAATGAGATCGTAGCCAAATTGACTAGATAATGGAGATTTTAGGCTAGGTATAATAGGCTCTAGGGTTTTGGTTGATTTGGATTTTTGTGCTAGATGAAAATGGACTTTTAGAGCTAGGCTTGAAACTCTAGTAGGGTTACAAGAGCAAAAATTGCAGGGAAATCAAGGGGCAAGGTAGGCAAGCTAGAGTGACCCTTTAGGCTTTATGGTTATGTCGTAGGATGAACAGAGAGATTAGGGACAAGCATAGAAGTATGAATTCATTCCTTAAGAAGAAAATAAACACAACATCATCATATCATAAAAAAAGGACATGTATTCTTCATGAATCCCGCTTTTAAAACCTTTAAAGACAATGAGTAAAAGTAGTAGATATGTAATGGAAAGAGAAATCATTCAATTGAGTGACTTACAAAAGAGAAACATAGCCATACAAGCTCACCACATGAATCCTTGAATTTTCAATTTGCAACTTTTTCTCTGTATTCATTGTATTACTTGTCAAAATGAAATACATTATTTCAATGTCCAAGATTCCAACCCCTAGAAATGATTACAAAAGGCCTCATATAGCTACTTGCAAGGTTGAAATCCTTTCCCTTGGAGGTCTAATTTTCCAGCAAGAAATTCAAATTCAGGCGCCTATCTGCAGTCTGCTACACACTAGGGAGGTTGCACAACATATTCCTCCTTTATCTAACCACTAAGAGACATATCCTCAAAGCAATAAATGGAGGATAGGACACCTATTCAACTCCATTTTTTACCATTTACATTCAAATTTTGACCTTTACATTCATCTACATTCACTTTTTCAATTTTACAACAGTCAAACTGGAAATTGGAGAAAATCACACAAAGAAAAATTTATAAAAATCTCAGAAAATTGTAGATGCGCAGCGCCAACTTTGAGGCCACTTTTGGGCACCTTCCTGAATACAAAATGGAAATATAAGAGAATGGTAAACTAGCCTTGTTTGTCTAGTTTCTAGAACACTTTGAATTTTTGAAAATGACCCATGGGAAGGCCTTCAAAAACACATTCTCCCAAGGTGTCTCCAGGTGCGCAGCACCTGTCAAAAGCAGAGGCAAAATGTTGATTTTTGACATTTTTTCTTCATTTTTCTCAAAATCTGAGTCCTTTCTGGAAACTTTGAACAAATGGGTTTTGAAAGGATGGCATAAGCTTTCTATAAATGTAAGTCACTTGTCATTTGGAGCCTTGAGTAAAAAGTGTAGCACCAAGGCTCTGCGCATCTAGCATTAGTGAAATTTCTGAATTCTGCATTTTTTCATCAAATTTGACCAAAAAACAAAATTTTCTCTAGATTTTCCCAAAATTGATCTAGAAGTGTTGGATGAGGTGTACTATGCAATCATGGAGGCATCAACAAGAAAATCAAGTTTTGCCTTCTCCTTTTCGCTGATTAGGGTTTGCTTAAGCTTATCTTGCAATTGCTTGATTTTGATGTGTGCAATTTGATTTATTGTTTGGTAGCGGGCAGCCATGCATTTGTGAATCTTGTTATCCCTGATTGCATTGTCAAGGAGCTTTTCCAAGTGATTATCGACTCTTCTCAAGCCAAAAATCCTTGTCCTCATTTATCTCTTTGGCAATCCTCTCTTCAAAAGTGAGCTCCTCATCGGTGAGGTTTTTGCTCTTTCTCTTTATGCGGGCCTTCTTGAGACCCATGATTCTTGGCCTCTTCCTCTTCACTTACCGTTCTTGCTTATCATGTCCATCATGCTCGCGCACACTTTGCCTCTCTCATGTTTGTTTGCCTCAAACTAGCCTTTTTTCTCCAAAATCAATTGTTGTGTCTTGAGTTGATTGTTCTCCGTTCAAGAAAATGGAGATGATAAAATTTTCCCTTGCCAAGTTGTCTTGGAGCTCTTGATCTCGAGCATCCTTGTCTTTGATTACTCTCTCCAATTTTTCCCCGTTCATCATGGTCCTCCAAGTCAACTAAATCAAAATCATGTTCCTCCTCATCATGCATGGATTTCTCAGCGGTGTGTCGATGGTGATCCCCGTAGTGAAATAAGCTTGGCCTCTTCCTCTTCCGAGGAGCAAACACAAGCCTCCCCCCGCCCTCTCGATAGGTGAGAGTAACCCTTGTGCCCAGGCCTCTTTGAAACTTCAGCAAGTTTGCTTGATGATCCAACCTCCTCGCATGGTAGGTGAGATGTCTTGTTGCCGAGTTGGTGTAATAGTTGTATGCATTCGCAAGGTCGCCTAAATGAAGGTATCCCATGTCATGTTCTTCTCCGCTAACCCGATCGGAGAACTATGATCTTCACCAAGCCGTGGTGAAAGAGGCTAGGGTAATGATTCGTGCTCATTATTTGCACCTTTCAGCCATCTTTCTCACACTCATATACGAGAAATTGCATAAGCAAGGGACTTTATGTTGTGAAGTGCATGAGAATTCTCCCGATGTGATATTGGTACAATGCTGAGAACTTGCCCTCACATGTGAAAAATTTCATCACAACCTTCATCAATGGTGCATACCTCTCCAGCGAGTATCTCGAATGGAAGAATATGAGAATGAGTCTTTTGTACTATGATTTTTATGAATGGTTTGTATTGCTCAAGGTCTAGGGTTCATGCCTTTGAACCAATATTCCCTATGATTAGGTATCCATGTAGCAAGAGAGATGGCATCAATCGAAAATGTGAAATCAAACTCTTTCGCAATGGTGGCCTTTTTCTCCCTTCAAGTTGGTGGCAAACAAATCTGTAAGCTACGCATGGTATCCCTACCCTCCTCCACTCTTTGACAAAACCCTGGCAGTTGACATCTTCAAAGCATTTTCTGATAAAAGGTGAGGAAGCAATTTCATTGCAATTTGAGGGTTCATACCTTAGTATTACCCCCTCTTTGTGATGTCTTCTCTTCTTTGATGGTGAGGAATCTCCTTCCATGATTGAAAACCATAGATGATAGGAGGGGAAAAACAGGGAAAAGTGAGTGGAGAGATAAAATGAGGGAGATGGGGGTAGAAAATTTTAGAGAGATGGGTAGGGGTCTTAGGAATCTTTAGGGAGTGAAATGAAGGTAAATGAGTGAGGGAAGTGAGCTAGGGAATTTCAAACACAGTCCTAGCTAGGAAAATTACCCAATTTGGTAGAATAGGGCTAGGGTTTGTAGGGAGATAATGCAAAAATGATGGAAAATGGTTTGTGAAGTATGGGAATGATGTATAACTAGCAAACACGAGTGGAGGGATAGTGGTACTAGGGTTTCACATCATCAATTGATCATTTGTTAACCAAAAGCATGAAATTCCTATAAAACCCTAGGGAACTAGGCTTGTTATCATTTCTTGGTTTGCAAAGGAAGGGAGGGCATAAAAATGAATGTACTTGCATGTTATGATGCTTGGAAGATGAAAAATCTGGAATGGAGCTCTGAGATATTGATTTGGGTGATTTTTGAGCAATTTTGGGCAACTCTGCCCTGTGCGCAGCGCAGTTCATCCACGTGCCACGCCTCCTCTAGAAGCGCAACGCAGTTCACTAGTGCTCATCGCCTACAATTTTTGCCACTTTCAGCTAAAAAATGTGTTTTTTCTCACCAAACGAAGGATGAGCTCGATGATGAGGGGCAAGAGGAGTACAAATGAAATGTGTTTGTGTCTTTTTGGCTCTTTTATAAGCATGGAATGGCTCTCTTTAAGTGATAATGGACCCCACATGTCCCTTGAAGCATGACTTTCTTTCTTCTTTTCTTTGTAACCTTTGACTTTACAACCTTGGACATTATGTAATCTGAACTTTTTGTATCTTCCTTGGAACATTGAACTGCAGCTTTTTAGGAACATGAAGTGCTTATTACATATAGAAACATAGAATTACAGTGTTTGAAATCAAAATTTATTGAAGAAACTGGTTTTATTACCACTCCTCCAATTGTCAGATTTTATGCATGAAATGGCAGTTTGGTGACCTTGAAACCCTAATGACCTAATGAAGACACTGAACTGACTGAGATCATGGTGGTGATGACTGACATAATGATGACAATCTCAGAATAATGATATACTCAGCTTATTTAATGACATGGACCAGCAATTTAAAAAATTTGGCAACAGTGGGAAAATAATCCCTAAACCTAATGACCAGTGACCAAATTTTTGCTTGAAGACCTACTGAAATGAAAAAAATTTAACTATGGGACCCCTAGCAAGACATGATAAGAGTCCTTTTGATCACTGCTGACAGGATGTAAATACTGACACTAACATAGTTGAATCTTAAATAGGTGCAAACCAATCACACCTAGAATTCTTTTATTCATCCTTGCTAAAAAACAGTACTCGATTGTCACGCTTGTAAGTCTACAGAAATAATCTCTCTCCATCCTTCTCTTATTTTCTTGAACCCATGCTTGTAGAATCAAAGATTCCATACTAAATCTTATATAATCCCAAACATACTTTGCTCTTTCTACTCTAATCCTTATTTTAAATGACTGATTTCCTTCTAGTCCTACAACACTTCAATCTTCTCCTCTCCATTGGTTTGCATGATTAGTCAATGCGAAGTTTCGTGTCTAATAAATAATTAATGATTGGTGCCCTCTTCACTGTCATGAATGAGTAATCTTCCCCCAACAAGTGAGAAATTGTGAGATGGGTTAAGTTTTTTACATTGAATTTCCTTCACTCAATCTTGAATCAGTTATTCATGTGCTGCTATATTTCTATTTCCATGGGACAAATCAGTCATTTCATGGGGATCCTTTCCCACAAAATGGCTGGTGTTGATCAATTCTTTATAGACTTGCGTAGTGCACCCTTTTACGATGTTTGACACTGCCTTATTTCCATCTGGGAGATAAATCAGTTATTTCATCAGGATACTTTTCCACAGAAGGGTCACTGTCAATCAACTCTTGGAGACTTGCATACAGCACCCTTTCACTAGGTGTGACAAGCAGCCTCATGCCAAATCAAGAAGGGCGTGTTCAATGGAATGGGCAATTATTCCTCCACTGAATAACTGATTGATTCAAATTCTTCATATTTAAATGATAATTCCAACACGCAAAAAGAGCAGATACAACCATGTTTTCTTTACCTTATGTGAGAGTTAATCTTAACATTTCCTGTAATCAAATCCATGTGAACCATCATAAGCCAAGTCATCTCCATTCTTTTATCCACCTTCAAATAATTTACCCCACCATTCAGGAGATTTGCCTTTAGCTACCACAATAACGGTGTACAAGAATTAATGCAAGATCAAAAATACAGTAGGGCATGGAATGCCTCGCCTTTGCTGCAATGTAGAATCATTCAAATCAAGGCAGAGTGGGGATCACATAACTCATACATCATTATTAATCTTAAAGGAAATACTTAGGTTGTTCCCTATGGAATCTACCAACCTCAGAAAGACAATAACCAAGAGGTGGCAAGCAGGAAGCTGAGCCATGAATAACTCCATATAATGTTAATATAAGGATGCCTAAACAAAAAGAATGTTTACAAATATGTGGTCACACTGGAAGTTATCTAATTTTATTGAAAAGGCGGTGGAAAAAGGGGAATAGGACTGTATATAAGGCTTTTTATTTTCTTTTTTTTCTAAGAACCACAAATATCTGTTGAAAAGGTGGTGGCAAAAGAGGAATAGGACTGTATATAGGGTTTTTATTTTCGTTTCTTTCTAGGAACCACAAATATCTATTATCAAAGACTTTAATTAAAGGGACCAACTCATCAAGGGTTCATATTATTGGAGTAGAATCACTTGGGGCATATGACCTTCCGTGGAAATCACACAGAAAAAGGAACTATTTGTGGAAAGAGACGAGCACCAAGTGTATAACTTAACAGGTTTAGAGTCCTATCATGTACAAAGGATGGTAGATTATTTCATTTGTTATATGCAGCTCCTGGAAAGCATGCAATTAAAGGAATGCTCATGCATTCTGATATCCCATCTCAGATATAATTTCAATCTACTAAGTACAGTCAACATTTTGTGAGAACTGATAAGTTGGTATCTACCATGTTACACATTTAAAACCCTACATTGAATAGTCAATTTTTTTGCAACTTTGGTGCAGAGGGAATTGCAACTTTATCAATAATATTGGTTGCAGTCACATAGTGTATTATAAGGAGGGTGGGAAGTCAACAAGTTGGGGGTGGTTGGATATATGCACAAAATGACCAAAGTAACTCTTTGACCATACAGCACCACCTTCAAACACAAGAGGCATGTATATTGGTACTTCTCCTTGGTAGGAGTTAATATAGAGAGGACATATTATTCTGGCCTAATTGAAAGTTAATGTTACAATCGGACCAAGTCCTCTTGATATTTCGTTGTTAATATTATACATATTTTTGTTCAGTGGCGAATCAAATGCCTAAAGCACTTTCACACTTCCTAATTGTATCTTAAAACCAAAAAACAGAATGGAACCTTGAGAAAATTGTTACACACAAACGATAATGCACTTCTATAATAAATCTCTAAACTAATCCTTTGTATATTACGGATTTCACTTGGCATCACCAATATTCTCCACAGGAACACACACTATCCTTGAAACGGTGAAAGCGACTACCATCCCTGATGATAATTTCTCGCTCAGTGATCCTGGAAATGAATTTGGTGGCAGTATGGCAGTCGATACAGACACGAAGGTTCTTAAAGATCCTTATAGGTGCTCCTGAAGGTGTGTTCATAAGGCCAAAAGCCATTGCCAACTTCTCACTATGGTGACAGAGAATGTTCTCCTTATCCTCCTCCTCTACATCATGAAGTACAAGGTCCATATCCGGCATGTACCCTGCCTCCTTGATCTGGCCATCCAGTCTCTCCAATATTTCATAAATTGCCTCCATTTGTGGGTTGGATCTTTCTTCTGCAGTAAATGAGTACACTGTGTTTTTAACTTCAATCCAAGTGCATCCAGGCCTCTTTTTTCACTCCTCTATCTTTTCATCATTTGTCTTACTCTCACTGCATCATCCCACTTGCCAGCTGCAGCAACATGTTTGATAACAGTGCATATGGACCAGAACTTTCTGAGGGTCCAGCTCAAAGAGATCGTTCTGCTTGTTTTTTTTCCTAGTTCAATATTACAATGAAGCCTGCAGGCACTTAGTAATGAACCCCTGCTAGCATAGTATCAGGTTTAAATGGCATGTTATGAATGAAAGCACTCTGCTTCATCAAGAAACCTCAGCGCGGCCAAAAAAGATCAACCATACAAGCATAGTGATCAGCCATTGGAACGATACAATGATCTTCGCTCATAGAATGGAAATAGTAACGGCCTTCACTGACTAGGCCAGCATGGCTGCACGCAGAGAGAACACCAATAAAAGTGATGTCATTTGGCATCATGAGTGACTGTAGCATTTTTTCAAACAATTGCAATGCCTCTTGGCCATTTCCATTGTGAGCATACCCTATAATCATAGCATTCCATGAAACCCTGTCTCGCACAAGCATTTCGTCAAACAATTGTCGTGCATTGTCTATGCTTCCACACTTAGCATACATGTCAACAAGGGTGCTACCAACAACGATATCTGATTGCGATATAGTTTTGCTGATAAGGGCATGAACCTGCTTGCCTTGTCCTAGACCTGCTATGTTGGCACAAGAACTAAGAATGCTGGCCAAGGTAACTTCATCCAACTTCACATCTACCGTCTGCATTTGGCAAAACAGCTTTAGAGCTTCCATTGCATGTCCGTTCTGTGCATAGCCTACAATCATCGCATTCCATGAGACTACATTTTTTTCCTGCATTTCATCAAATACTCGTCGTGCATCACTTATCCTTCCACAATCTTTGCATATACTGTGATCATGGTATTCCATGAAATCCTATCTCGATCAGGCATCTCATCAAATAGTTGGGCATGCATGCTCTGTACTTCCACACTTCGCATACATGTCCGCTAAGGCACTTCCCACTACGATGTCAAAAAAAATAGTTTTGCTTATATGGGCATGGATTTGCTTGCCTTGTTCCAGAGCTTTTATGCCAACACATGCGCTTATGACACTGGCTAAAGTGACCTTGTCTCGCCTTGATTCCTGCCCTCTGCATTTTGCACTAGAGTGTCAAAGCATCTTCATCCTGTCCATTCTTCACATGACCGGAGATCATTGCATTCCATGAGACAACGTTCTGTTCAGGCATTCTGCCAAAGATACGGTAAGCGTTCTCTATACTGCCACAATTGACATACCCTGTAATCAAAGCAGTCCACATGCAATCATCTCGCTCTGGCATAGACTCAAAAACTTCAACTGCATCATCCATTCTCCCACATTTCGCATACATGTCAAGAAGACTACTACCCAAAAACACGTCTCAGTATATTCCACTTGTAATAATCCGAGCATGTACCTGTCTCCCTTGCTCAAGAGCTGCCAGTGCTGAGCATGCGCTTAATACACTGGCAAAGATGAACTTATCCTCCTTCATATTCATCCCTTGCATTTCAGAAAGCAATCTTAGTGCCTTCCTCGCTACGCCCATGGCGGACACAACTCTGCAATCATTAGATTCCACGAAATTTCATTTCGTTCAGGCATTTTTGTCAAACAGTTGGCGTGCATCAGGCATGCGTCCGCATTTAACATATTCTCTCACCATTGTATTCCCAGGAGAAGGCATCTCTGACAGGCATTTCGTCAAACAGTTGTCGTGCAAGTTCTATTTTCCCACATTTGGCATACCCTTCAATGATTGTATTCCATGAGAACTCATTTTTGTTAGGAATTCTGTCAAACCTGGCGTGCATCTTCAATGTTTCCGCATTTAGCATATCCCTGGATTAAAGTGTTCCATGAAAACTCATTGGGTGCAGGCATTCTGTCAAATATTTCATGTGCGTCTACCATACTTGCGCATTTGGCATACATGTGAAAAAGAAACTTTCCCAGAGAGAAATCCAATTCAGACCCAGTTTTGATGATGTGGGCATGAACCTGCTCGCCTTCTCCCAACGTTTTCTGGGCAATGCTTGTTTGCAATAGACGAGCATACAAGTTCGAATCTGTACATACTTTCATCTTCCAAGAATAATCATTTTGCCTCAACCAATAAGATGCTTCAAATCAGTAATATCCGTGCAGATATTTTTTAACAAGTAGGGTATCATAGGCAATTTTTTCCACTGGCAGCATAATATCAAATAGCCATAGGCTTTACTTCCATCGACAATGTCATGGTTCAGTTTCGCTCCTGGTTTCGATGGGTTTTGACATTCACTAAGCTCCATTTTTGCTCGATTGCTAGCAATTCCGTACCATCAGTTCAATGATTGCACATCAATAATCTGTAAGCGAGCATGCTACCAATCCGAAATCCGAAATCATGCTATTCAACATTTATAAAGATGAAAATTAATCCATGGGCCGCTGGAGGTACAATATAGTGAACACATTATGGAGTGGATGTGGTTGATTACTATTTTTGTAAAGATTTCAGAGGAATTCGTAATTCTTCGTGAAGGTTGCAAGGTTCCAGGTCTTTTGAACCTCTATGTCTATCCGAGGGTTATTTACTTTTCTAACTTTATTATAATGATTGAACATATTTGTTTTCAGAATTGAAATTGAATCTGCGTGGAGGGCGGAACACAAAACCATCCAGCTAAATTTTGAAAAATTAGTAAAATACTAATTTTTGTAAATCACACAATACCAAGGGAAAAAAATGACACCTCGAAAATAATATATTTAGAGTAACAATAGAAATATATCCTAAATGGGAAACGATAAAACGATTCATGAAAAATAAGTCATATAGAAGGAGATATATCATGTTTCATTTAAGAAATACGCTTAATATTTAACATTGTAAATAAGTGTCTGAAGAGTGTGAGCTCAAGGGTATTTTTGGATGTAGGATGTGTTATAAGGTTATCATTTGAGCTTTCGTCATGATTGAAGCATATAAGTATGCATTTATTTAGTTAGAAGTATTGAGATTTGATTTACTTATATGTTAATCGTCATGAACAATTTGTTTACTAGTGATATTAATATCATTTATATTGTATAGAGAAGTCAGGTTTTTATGCATTGGATTGCTTTTTCTTGAGTCTTTTTACTTTGATTTAGATGAATTACTTTTTTTGGAAGTTTAGGATTTTGATAGTGTTAGGCCCTCTCACTTTGTCTCATTTTTGGCCTATATTTACTAGTTTGACTCTAGTTGACTCTTTAGGGCAGACTCTCATTGTTTGAGTTTTGTTTTGTGTTTAAAACCTTGGTTTGGAGCATAGTTGATTAGAGAGTTTCATTTCAAGTCTTTTACAACACAAATATATTTGGACATGCTTAATCATGTTCCATTGGGTCAAACATTTCTTGCACCTTTTTTAGTTTCTTAGTACATAGTGAACTAATCCATACAATGTTTGTAAGGCAATATGGTCTACTGAAAGTCACAGGATTTCCTATATAATACCTAGAGTATAGGGGCTCAAACCTATATTTCATAATTAACACGATTATACAATTATAATGGATGAAATACATTGCTTAATGTCTAGTAATCTAACATACACTTACACCTTGAGGTTGTTTCCTAATCTATATAGATCACTCTCTCCACTTTGTAAATTCTCTTCCATTCGTCTTGTAGTTCTCAATTTCTGTCATTATCTCATTGGAGCACATCTAGATTAATGTCAAATCTTGATCTGGCTCATTTACTCATCTTCCATGTTGTTGGGCAACTTGGACCTGTTACATCAAACCCCTCTACAAGTATCTCTTAGTTCTAGTTTGGTTTCATTCTTAGAAGGATTGTTCCCTTTATATAATGTTATGAACCATGGGCCTTAAAAATAATAAGAAACCAGTAATTATAGCCCACTTCAAGTGGGAAACCTCCTTTTACTCATGGAAAATTTTAGGGGCGAATTTTAGCCCAAAGGCAAAATTTAAGGGGTTTTTATAGTTTCGAGGAGGCGAATTTTTTTATATTGCACCCATTTTTTCTATAGTTAACAACTTAGCCCAAAATTTATTTAAAAAAATAAATAATTATTATATTTTAACCTCAAAATTAAACTAGATAAAAAATTGAAAAAGGTGGGATTCACCCTAGATTTACATTGCAAAGGCCCGATTTCGCCCGGTTTGGAGGTTGGACTCATTGAATTTGGGGCGTGATTCACCTCGATTTACAGGTTTTGAAGTTCGATTTGGTTGCAATAGCTAGATTTCTTGGTCTACAAATCAAGGGTAAGGTTGAAATTCATCTCTAGAAATTATAGCTTGTTAATCCTTCATACCATTAAGCAAGGTATGATTGTTATACTTATACAGTCTCTGATATCATTTATTTCATTTGCTAAATTTGTATTTTTGCATTGAATCCAATGTAATCTATAGGTAGAAAGTTGAAGATCTGGAAGGGAAACATATGGGTCTCGTACTTTTATGCACATGGGTGTCCTCCATGCAGGGGGTTTCACCTCTGCTTTTGTCCCGAAATCTATACAAAGTTACTCGGAGAAGGGGGACTTCAAGATTCTCTTCATTTCGTCGGGATCTTGATGAGAAGTGATTCAAGGAATACCACCATACTTGAGGTTTGCCCCCGCTATTTCTCGGATGGTATATAAGGAAGAAGCGCAATCAGACCTTTCAAGTCGATGGCATTCTCGTGCCTTATTTTTCCGGGATAGAGACGGGTGTTATTATAACAATCGAAGGTGGGAGATAATTGAAGAATATGGGGTTGAGGGATATCCATTCACCGCAGAGATTTGTTTGAGTCGAGGGCGAAAGAGGAGGCTATAAGGGCCGCAGCAGCACCGTGATTCTCTTTTGTCGTCTCGATGAACAAGATTTTGTCCTTGGCCATGGAGGAAGAAAGGTGGGTGTTTTCCCTTTTTCGCTTGTGTTTTTTCCCCCGCCATCAAGTCTCGAATTTGGGTTCTTTATGAGAATGTAGGTATGAAAGCATGTATTGAATTGGGCTATTGAACTTGAAAAGCTAGAGAATAGAGTGTGCAAGTCTAATCAATACATGCGTTGAATTGGGTGATTGAGTTTCATGCAATCATTGGATGTTGTATCTGCAGTAGGAAAAATAAATGCGCATTTTATTTCATGATGGTTTCATTATCAATTTGGGTTTTTTTTCCCAATAGGTTCCGTAGCGGAGCTCGGGGAAAAACTATGGGTCTCGTATTTTTCAGCCCACCGGTGTGGTCCGTGTAGAAATTTCACTCCAGCACGTAGTGGAGATATATAATGAAATTTTTGAAGAAAGGGGAGGCCTTTGAGATTATGTTTCTCTCGAGGGGACACAGAGGAGAAAGACTTCAAAGAATATTATGCAAGCATGCCATGGTCGTCTTTTGCCATTTGGAGACAACGCTAAAAAGTACTTATCTTGCTACTTCCGAGTTCGTGGTATCCCAACCTTTATTATTTTAGGTCTAGATGGGAAAACAATTTTGACTCGATGCGTAGTCCCAAATACGAGAATATGGAATTAGAGCTTACCCATTTACAAAAGAGTGCCCGGATGAGCTTGAAGCGGAGGAGAAAGCCAAACGAGAAGTACAAACCCCCGGAGTCACTCTTGGTTTCCGATGAGTGCAACTTTCTGTGATCAAGCATGGAGGTGCCCGTAGTGAGTTACTGAGTCTCGCTTACTAGCTTCACTATTTTTATGCCATGATTCATGAATCATACCACCGAAATAAGTTCTTATTTTCATGATGGTCTCATTGTCAATTTGGGTTTTTTCCAATAGGTCCCGGCTCGTGGAGCCGGGGGAAAACGTGGGTCCGTATTTCTCACCTACCGGTGTGGTCCCCCGTAGAAAGTTCACCCCGGAGCTTGTGGATATTTATAATAAGCTTTTTTGAAGAAAGGGGAGGCCTTTAAGATTGTGCTCTCTCGGGTGACAAAGAGGAGAAAGACTTCGCAAGAACATATATGCAAGCATGCCATGGTTGGTTTTGTATCATTTGGAGACAAGGGGCCGAAAAGAACTTGTCTCTCTACTTCCGAGTTCAGTGGTATCCCATCCCTTTGATTATTTTAGGTCCAAGGGAAAAACAAAGACATGAAAATGCGAGTGGGACTTATACGAGAATATGGAATCGCAGCTTATCCATTTACCAAAAAAAAGGCCGGGATGAGCTTGAAGTAGAGGATGAAGCCAAACGAGAAGCACAAACGTCGGAGTCACTCTTGGTTTCTCGATGTGACAACTCAGGATCAAGCATGGAGGTGACCAGGGTGAGTTATGAGATCTCGCATAGTACTTTCATTGTTCTTATGCCATAATTTATGAATCATCCGTAGTGTTAAATAGTTAAGTGTGAATTTGTTCATAAAAGTATAAAATAATTTCACAGCAGAGGGTCTACATCTCTCACGTCTCAATTTAAATGTTTTCACATGGTGGATTCTTGTTATCAACAACTAAACCACAAGTTGACATGGGACTCATTTATATGTATGATGCCGATCCTTTATATGTTTCGATTTCTTTTGTAATAGGTCCCCGTAGTTGAGCTTCGTGGGGGACAATTGCTCTCGTATTTCTCTCGCCCATTGGTGCCCACCTTGCTAAGGTTTTACTCTCGAAGCTTGTAAAGGTATACAACGAACTCAAGGAAAGAGGAGAAGCCTTCAGAGACGTTTGTTTTTTCATCTCTTTCATCTCGACAAGGATGAAGAGGCCTTTGAAGATTATTACAAAACGATGCCATGGTTGGCTCTTCCATTTGGAGATGAAACTAAGAAGGATCTCATGCGGCTTCTCTATGTCGCAGGCATCCACTATCGATTGATTGTCGGGTCCGCATGGGAAAAAATGTGACAGAGAATGCTCTAAAGTGCAAAGGACTACATTTGGAGCCAAGGCTTATCCCTTCAACGATGGTCATCTTGAAACGTCGCAGAAGGAAATGGAGAAGGAAAATGAAAGAGCCGCGACGAGAAATCACCCAAGGAGATAAGGTAAGCAACCAATATGAACACTCCCCTTATATCTGCCGCTGCAAGTGCATGCATTCATTTGTGATGTTTGCGAAGAAGATAGCACCGGATGTCCTATTATTGCAAAGATTGTGGGACTACTTCTGTTCACCTCGACTTCAGTGCTTTGCATAGGATGAAGGTGATGATGTAGGAGGACAAGGGTGAAGACACAGACGCTGCGTATCAGAGGAAAATCAGAACCCGAAGGGAGTTATTTGTCAGGGAGGTGGAGATGTTTGTTACAAGGTGGTCGAAGCCTCGAAGATGATATTAAAGGTGACTTATTAAATACGATATACTTCAAGCTCTTTTCGATTGATTTTGTGCTTGAGAACGCCTTGTTATCGTTGGATAGATCTAGTCAGATAACCGAACTTTGTTGAGTGAAGGTCACCTATGGTGTCTCGATAAATCAATTGAGTACTTCTTATTCCATCTTGTGGATTCTACCATGGTAGTTCATTTTATAGCTGAGCTTATCATACATGAGTATATATAGTTATGTGAGTTTGCCTCCGCATGTTGGGTAGTTATGAAGGGTTTCCTTAGGTTCAATTTTCTCATGTTATACTTAGTTATCCCTTGATTTCAAGTATGGAAATGGCCTCAGCATCCCCACAAATACACACCCACAATTTGATTGTTGCAAGTATCGAGGTAAAAATACTTAGTTATCCCTTGATCTATAATGACAACACTAAACCAAGAAAACAAAACAAAGGCAATGTGGATGAATGTCGCCAATGACAATGGTCTTCAAGCATCCCCACAAATACACCAAAAATTTCGAGGGCAAGTATCACAACTTGGATTCTAGGTATTGATTTTGCTAACCTCAATGAAAGGTTTGCAAAATACAAGGAAAAAAACAAATGTCCTGTGTTTAACCACAACTCGGGCTTAAAGCCAGACTGCGCGCCCTAAGGACCTTGGTAAGTACTCCGAGCATTACTCTTTCATAGCTTTTCGATCGTCAAACCTTGTTGGAAACAACTCAGCATAATCATATTTTTGGTGCGTACTGACACAATTTTGTATATACGTTCATTTGTTCTAAATCACTATTGGGTCTCGCTTTCCATAGCTTTTATTTCCAAGGTTTTCCCCACATAATGGTCAAAGATATAAGGTGCATTATAATTTCCGCTTTGAGATATTCTATGATCCACAAGATGGAAAATTGCTTACAAGAGAGTGTCAATATTAAGCAATTTCAACTTAAATGGACAAGGCAAAAAAAATGGATTTGTAACCCAGAACATGTCCTCTTACTTCCACTATTGAGATTATCTTGCATATAGTAAAGATGAAGTTATACAACTAGAAATACAAGCTGTTTACATGCTTGTTAATGAAAAAAAATTATGAGCAAGATGTACTAATTTTTGAGCTAATTTTCTACATAATAATGGGTGTTAGATATTGCAATCGGCCAAGAAATTTTACATGAAATATTTCCATATTGTGATTGGCAGTATCAGCTGGCACACCCGTTATATTTAATTTGGTCACTTGAGTTGTATAATAGAATATGCTTGTTTTACACATTTAGTACTTTTAGGACTAAGAATTTATTTGTTGATACCCTTTCACATTTGATATATCATAGATAAAAGGAAAATGGATTTGTATTGTTTACTATCTTTCCGAACTTACCCACACTGAAAAGGATATAAAAGATTCATTGATTTGTTCTTACCAACATGCGTTATTAGAGGTTGTTATTGAATTTTTTCAAATAGTGCTTGTAGTAACCATTAAGGTAGTAAAGCTGTATTGAATTTTATTTCAAGACTCGAGTTGATTGGGAGAAGTTAGAAGAGTTCAGATCCTATTTCTTAGGGTACATTTGATGCAAGCA
Source organism: Pinus albicaulis (assembly GCA_034641835.2). Taxonomy (NCBI): domain Eukaryota; kingdom Viridiplantae; phylum Streptophyta; class Pinopsida; order Pinales; family Pinaceae; genus Pinus; species Pinus albicaulis. Next base: position 55,578 of record MU968437.1, read on the forward strand.
TAATGTACCCGAGGGGTTGTTGTTCTAAGATAGTTTTGCGATGCCCTCAACCTATTTGCTCTAAGACCATCTTCAAATTGGTATCATTCCTTTGTAGATTTAGGGATTTGTGGGATCTTACCTTCAAGGAAAGACATAAATTTGTACTTAGAAGTTAGCACTGCTTTCTTTCGCAGATCATTACCTCATTCAGACTCTTAGGCATGCTCGTTGTTGACTCTCAAAGGTCTCTCGGTTACTCCAATTAGTGGCTAGCTCTCTAGATCATCTTCCCCATTCACGTATTACCCAAATGTGCCATGTCATCTCCTCGTCATTCAATTAGGTCCCTCAAATCGAGCCATGAAAGAGTACTTCTAGGATAAATTTGATAATATGGAGAAAAATCTAAAAAGCTTCGTATCGAGGTCTAGGCCCAACAATATGAGATTGGAAATTTTGGCATATATTGCAAAGGTTGAGTTGGAAATGGAGGTGTTGTAGACTTCTTAGTGTAGCCCTTAATATAGTCATTACCTGCGGCACCTATCCCTACAGACACCTCTCCTCCATTGGTGATTCATTATTTGCTTATTAAGCATTGACCTGCAATCCATTTCAAAGCTAGCTTTCTTTAAGATAAATTTTGAGTAAATCGAGTCATAAACATTTAAACTTGAGTAAATGTGAAGCAAAAGTTTGACGTGAGTTCAAATCTACAGTATGCGGTGTGTCCTTCGTCGAATGTGCTCCTGTTTGAGGCAAGGTAGACTGATTACTACTACTAGAAAGGTATTTCCCACTAAACCAAGCAATAAAAAAAGGCCAATGTGTATGATTGTCACTAATGGAAATGGCCTTAAGCATCCCCACAAATACAACAACAATTTGATTTCAAGTAGCGAAGTAAAAATAATTAGTTATCCCTTGATTTATAGTGAAAACACTAAACCAAGCAATAAAACAGAGGCAATGTGGATGAATGTCGGTAATGGAAATGTTCTTAAGCATCCCCACAAATACACCAATAATTTGAGGGCAAGTATCGACTTGGATTCTAGGTATTGATTTCGACTGAATGAGAGGTTTGCAAAATAAAAAGGAACAACAATGTCTATATGTTTAACAACAACTGGGCGTTTAAAGAAGCCACCGCCATTTTTCAAGCATATTGGTAGGGCATCTTGACATTACTCTTTCGTAGCTTTGCTGTGATCGAGAACCTTGTTGAACTTGTCATAATCATATATGGTACAAATTGCCAATTTTGTATATACGTTAATTTGTTTTGAATCATTGTTGGGTCCGCTTCATAGCTTTTTATTTCCAAGGTTTTTATACATAATGTTCAAAGATATAAGGTGCATTATAATTCGCTTGAGATATTCTGTGATCAACAAGATGGTAAAGTGCTTACAGAGAGTGTCAATATCTAGCAATTTAAACTTAAATGGACAAGGCAAAAAAAATGGATTTTGTAAATTCCAGAACATTTCCTCTTTACTTCCACTATTGATATTATCTTGCATATAGTAAAGATGAAGTTATAAAACTAGAAATACAAGTTGCTTACATGCTTTTTAATGTAAAAAAAATTATGAGCAAGATGTACTAATTTCTGTGCTAATTTTACATTATAATGGGTGTTAGATATTGCACTGACCAATAATAGAAATTTTACATGAAATATTGCCATATTATGATTGGTAGAAATCATTGGCACACTCATCATATTTAAATTGGTCACTTGGGTTGCATAATAGAATATGCTTGTTTTACACGTTTAGTACTTTTTAGGATTAAGAATTTATTTGTTGATACCCTTTTGGATTTGATATATCATAGATAAAAGGAAATGAATTTGTATTGTTTACTATCTTTCCGAACTTTCCTATACCGAAAAAAGGATATAAAAAGATTTATCGATTTGTTCTTACGAACATGCCTTATTAGAGGTTGTTATTGATTTTTTTTCGATAGTACCGTATAAGTTATAACTAATACGGTAGTAAATGTATGGAATTTTATTTCAAGACTCAAGTTGATTGGGAGAAGTTAGAAAGAGTCTAGATCCTATTTCTTAGTTACATTTGATGCAAGCAAAATGTAACGAGGTTGTTGTTCTAGCAGAGTTTGTGCCCAACCTGTTTTGCCTGAAGACCATCTTCAAATTGGTATCATTCCTTTGTAGATTTAGGGATTTGTGGGATTTAGCTTCAAGGAAAGACATAAATTTGTACTTATAATTTAGCACTCGTTCTTGCAGCAGGTCATTACCTCATTCAAGCCTTCTTAGGGATGCTCAAGAGGTTGACTCTCAAGGTCTCTGGGTTACTCCAATTAGTGGCTAGCCCTCTAGATCATCTTCCCCATTCACATATTACCTAAATGTGCCATGTCATCTCCCTCGTCATTCAATTAGGTCCCCGTGATGAGATATTAAAGAGGACTTCTAGGATAAATTTGATAGTATGGAGAAAAATCTAAAAAGCTTGCATTGGAGGTCCAGGCCCAACAATATAAGATTGGAAATTTTGCATATATTGCAAAGGCTGAGCTAGCAATGGAGGTGTTGTAGACTCGCTTTTGAGTGTAGCCCCTTAATATAGTCATTAACTGCACGCATCCTGCAGATTTGAAACAATGGAAGTTGGCATACGTGTAGCTTGAAGATATTATCCATGAATGCTTGGGGAAATTGAGAAAGGACGTGAAAGGATGAGTGGAGGTGCGTAAAAATGAGTTGCTTTTAAAAGACAATCTACCATGACCTTACTCATCGTTTTTTTTCTCGCTTTTGGAAGTCCAACAATAAAATTCATTGAAATGTCTCATCCAAATAGGCAAGCTTGGGATTAATAAAGGCGTCATTGTGCAATGCACCTAGTAAATTCTTTGTGTTGCTTTTAGCGAGCATCCAAGGATGCTACAAAATCTTGGATGTCTCATTTTCATGCCTCCCGAAGATTGAATTCTTAGTTTTTTTCATAAGTCTTAGGAAAGCCAAAATGTGATGTTGTTGGTGTTGGGTGTAGCTTCATTAAACTTGTTTTAGGGGTTGAATATTTTGCTAAAACAATGGGCCTTTTTATATCGTAATGTATAATTTTTAGCAGAGTTTGGGATTGATCCGAATCTTTTGGATGAGTCTGCCTTAAAGAACTTTTTTTCTAGTCATTCCTTATTTTCCGGAGGAATTATGAATACATTGTCGAAGACTAAAAAGTCACAGCTTATTTCTCTCACGAGCTCTAGTACTTGGTCTTTTGTTTGGTTTGGATGGATTTGATTTTGCCTTGTGATTTTGAGTGCATGATGAAGACTCGATTTCCTTCCGTTATTCTCGCAAACTTCACAAATAGTGATTATAATTGTTTGTGGGATTTTTTAAGTATCCTTTCAAACCCGCTTCTTTAATTATCCATCGGCTTTTTTTCTCGTTTTGCGGCGTTTTCCTTCTTTCTCGGGACTTTTTGTTTTGTTAGAATCCCCCGAAGGCCATCCCTGCAAAATTCGATATTTTTGAAACTATTCCTATTTTTCCCATGTTGATTGTGGCATTCAAAGCACTTGCTTCTTTGTTGGTTGCATCCAAAACTCTTTTCTCGTGCAATTATTTTCCCCACCCTTCTAAAGAAAGTAGAATGCTTGATTAATGTTATGTAGGTTATGAGATAATAATAGCCTTGTACCTTAAATGCTCGCCGATCGAGTAACCTTTTAATTACACTCGGCTGCGTGAGTTCACTTCACTTAGCTTTTTTTGGCACATCAGCTCGTGGGAAGACATATATGTGAAAACTAATTAACTAATGTCTGATTTCAATTTTACCTCGAATTAAAAGCCCGGAAAACATTTATTCCTCTAAACATTTTTTACCCGTAGAGAATGTTGTGTATAAATTATTCTTGAGCCCTTGAATTCATGTTGAACCGAGTATAATTACCGAACATTTCTTCAGCATCATTGGTGACAATGCGCAATAAGAAACGTAATTGATTACTTCTTATGATATCGCCTTGAAGTTTCAAGGGTGAGGCTTATTTAATATGATTATGAAATGTATAAGGTTGGTCTATAATCCGAGTCGAGATTTTGGTTTGAAACAGTGAGTGGTTGATTGAGGAGGAAATGAAGCAAATTCAGTGGCACTCTAAATGTTCCGGAGGCTTCTTATGGTGATTTGGAAGATATGCAGTGTGTATATGAAAAGTATTAGAAAGTAATAAATTGCTTGAATATTTCGATGTAGTTACTTTTTTATCATGTCATCGTTTTCTTTCTATGTTGTTTTGATATTCTAGAGAGTGTTGTATGTGGTTTACCGTTTGTTTTGTGGATACCTTTAGAGCATTGTTATAGATGGACCCCCTTTAGGGTATTTCTAGAAACATTAGTCCTGCGTAGATCCGTATCAAAGGGTGCGAGATGTAGATTGGTATTGGGTAAAATCAATGTTCTTAGTTCATTGGAAGTAAATACCGAGAAGATCAATGATTGTCATCGAAGTGAGGCACACTCTACAACCTTGGTGTAATAGATGTGTTATGTCCGTGGTAATGCTAGCTCTAATGAACTACAATGGAAACAAAACTAAATGTGGTTTGGCATGTAATTTCAAAAGTAAAAAGTCGGATGTTTGTTAATTTCCATCATGTTAAAAAGAAAAAACCTAGCATATATTCATCTTAACTCCCGATCCATTAATGGCGAGATATTTATGCTCGTAGATCGACATGTGCCCGTCTCGATCTCTCTCTTCGTATGCTTAATCGGGTTTAGTTTAAGATGATCTATGCTAGTGTAGAAATAAACATTGTAAGATATTTTTTTAGGCCTATCTAAATACAAGGTGGCATGGTAAAGATGTGCACATGAGCTAAAGAACTAATGAGTTTTTAATGTGTTGGAAAATTTGGACGTTTTTTTCCCCAATGTGTGAATTTAGAGTTTGTTAATTTTGAAAATGACCTTATGAGCATGTTCTGAATTTTTTGTCCCTTTTGGGTTTGTCATTTTTATAAGTATTAACCTTAGTTTGTCAGAAACTCCATAGTTGTATTATTACAAAGCAGCAGCAATACAACTTATGCTGTATTAAAATTTAGTTATACGTATTGACTAAAGCACCTAACAAAAAATTGACTAATCCCAAATTAGTCATGAGGATTCTCTATAATTTAACAATGATGATCACAACACTTCCTAGCTTGTTTCTTCAGTTTTTTTTATAATATATAATTTACAAAAATTCAAGAAGAGGAAGAGATAACCAAGGAAGATGATATTTTGTGATTGTTAGTGATTGCCAGTATTTTGATGTGCAAACCGTTAATTCGTCCAATCATGCCAAAGTGGTTTACTCAGTAGTCAATCTCGATCTCTTTAGGGATCAAATAGATATCAATTACATGGTGTTTTGCTACATGAACACTTAGAGTAACTTGATCGACCTACAAACTAAACAAGAAAAGGGAATATAGAAGAGCAATGGTAGAATGATACCTCATAAACATTAATTACAATAAACCGACTAATACACCAAAGAATCACCCTTCCTTCCGTGAATGATCTAATGATGCCAAATTTCCAACGCCGTTGTAGGAGAAACATCTTAAAACATGGGTAGATGCTTCCACCGTCTTTGCGCTTTATCCTCTTTTTCCACCACAAAGTGCTGTGGAGGTTCTTCCATGTTCACATTGTCAACATTGTTATGCCATCCATGTTTGAATAAAAAATGACCCGATTCGGATGTAATTGTTAATTAGGATTTAGTCATTTCTTAATGTTAGATGCCCATCTCTAACCTTAAAAAGATGCTTTGGTGAACATAATGCCCACTGCTTTGTTGAACTTGGGCCAAATCCAATACGTCATCATATCCAGAGATTGGGATAATTCTGAGAGAGCACAAAGTCATCTACGAAGTGGATTTTAAAATATCTTGTAGGCACTCGATAAGGATCATTCCTTCGGTTTGCACTCGACTCTAGCTAACCTAGAGCATTAGCTATGATGAAATGTTTTATTGGAAAAAGAAAACCCTTTCTGAAGGACCATTTCTAGCTCGGGCCCGTCATCGTATCCGAAGTAAAATACCATCTCTAATTTTGTAGGACTTTATCAACATCAATTTTGAGGAGAAGATCTTCTTCGATGGATTTCTCCACCCACTCGATAGCTTTGAAGCTTCCACAATGTTATATAAAATGAATCTACCCATTAAGTAGCCACGTGTTAATTTATTTGTGGTTAATACTTCATGAGTCTTGAAAGCCATGTAAAGTAGAATGATTAGCATGGGATCATTAATTGAGTTCCCGTTGGATGAGTTATGGTTTATAACTTTATATTGAATATGTACACATTAGTTTGCTCGCAAGTGGTTCTAGATGAAGAGCCCAAGCATACGTCTAAAAGGTTTCCCAATGGTGTCTCGTAAACCCTTGTAGAATTTTATAGGGAGACCATCTTTCATTGGATATTATCATGTTTCAAGGAGGGATAGATCCGGGGTTAAGGCTAAGATGAGGAAATAAGTTCCACATTCCCACCACAAATTCCACTCGACACTGGGAACAGAACAGAGGGAAGTAAGTTCCACATTTGCTCTGAGTAATTTTCCCTACACTCCAATGATTTGAGGTGGGAAACACCTAAGCTTAACAATGAATTTGTGTTTCCTACACAATGAATTTGATATCATAGCTTATGTTACTGAAGTAAGCGACCCCTATTACATGAGTAAAATCACTTGGGAATGAAAATCCAATTTTTTTTTGCTTGTTGGACCAAGTGTAGTGCATTGGCATGGATCATGTGCTTTTTTCTTGCCATCAATGAGAGGAATGAAACTCATATTTATCACCTTCCCGCTTGATCGTATTCAAACCGAGCTCCTAGAAGCCAACCAATAGCTCCTAGAAGCCAACCGATAGCAAAGTTGATCAACTATCCATTGCCAAAAATGCAATTATCGACTATCCATAACACACAAATGGCTCCTATCCTGGCTCGAGTTAGGAGAGTATCAGTGAGCTGAAATCCAAAACACTAGCCGAAAGAGTAGTAATTATATAAGCATACATTTTTTTTCTCGGATCACAAATAGGTCTCTTTCATGGTCTTAGCAAGGAGAAACGAAAAAATACTATTTGAAAGAGAAACTAGGAATGTAAACACACATGTTTTATGGCTTATATTTATTTAGAATGTGGGGTGGGCCATAAGTAAACACTACTAAGTGTCGACATTTACCGTATGGATGTTCTTTGTTTACACATATGTTGAGAAACAGCTTTATTTTAAATTTTTTGTCATGCTTAGGATCTACTCGTGTCAAGCTTCGGATGGTGTAAATCAATGTTGGTAAATTATTCTCATCTAAATAGAAAATATCCCCAAACTGGTACTATTGTTTATTTATATTGTTGTCTAGAAATTCAATGTGTTGTGTCGTATAATTTTGTGTCGTATTATATACATATTTTCTAAAAACTAGTTTTAAATTCTCGCTAGTCATATATGAGATTCAAAAAACTTGATTATAAAAATTTCCTTTTCTTTTTTTTTGTTAGTTGAACGTGGCTTTGGACGTCGACAAGGGAATCCCTGACTCCAAAAGAAGTACAATTATTAAATATCTTACATCATTCTTGTCTCCAATTCATAATAGATTGTTCCAAATGAAGCAGAGTTGAAAGAAAGATGAATTTATGGTTTTGTTTAGAGTTGCTCTGTGGTAATGGGTGTAGGGCTAAGCCTACCGTGGTTTTGTAACGTTGCCTCTTTCGTCCGGAGATTTTTTACTCGTGGTTTTGTAACCTTGAACTATAACTCTTTTGATATATTGTAACATTGATCGAGATTTGATCAGAGAACACGTACAAATTCTAGTTTGCCTCTTTGCAGAGTGTCCTCCATACGTCTCATTCAAACTAGGCCCAAAATTTTTGTTGGTTATAACAACTCTGCATGCAAAATTCATAGATCATTACACGTCAAACCAACTTTACGCCCTGGACCGACATTGTATCTCAACATGGTGCACAAGTATGATTTAAATGTATCAATCAAAACTATGATTGTATCTATATTTGATAATGCAAGTTGAATACAACATACAATACATAGGAGTGCTATGGATATGAAGTTCAATATGAAATAATCTATTGATTGCTACTATTACTATTATATAAGGGGTGCTCTTCCAATGGTCAGTTTATTAGCTATGTGAAGAAGGCTTTGTGGATTTTGTATTTACTATAAGATTATGTATAAATTGTATTTGCGTGATAACTAAGTAGAATTTTGTAAGAATTTTGGAGTATGTGTAATTCATAATGATATTGTCTTCTCTTCATTGATGACTTTTTTCAATGTGTGAGTTTTGACCTAAGCCATTGCATTATCAATGTGTCAAGGCTCAAAACTCGAGCCTATATGTCAACTACTTCTTATGATTGTTCCTAGGAGACACGAAACCTAATTTTTGTAGGTTTAAAATTTATCACAAGTTTGCTCTATTGTGGTCAAATTCTTGGAGGTTATCTCAAAATTTATTTTAAGGTACCATGGATCTAAATTTCTTATGAAATTTCAACACTATTACAAACTTTGGTGCAAACTCTTTTGATCAATTCTCACTTGGTTAGGGTTATAGATGTTAATGAAAAATTTTGTGTGCATGCATGAGAGTTGGTTGCAAATGCTCAATGTTGTGTGCATTAGTGTGATAAATATGGGATAATGCAAAGCATAGTTTTTAAGATTAGTCTAAGTTGAATTGTACCTAATCAACTCGCTCGAGTTGATTGTTGGTTGAATGGTTAATTGTTGGTTCAATGGACATAAGATCTGCAGTGCCCAAATACCAAAGGGAAAAATGGATCCTATCATGGGGTTCTCTTTGTAATTCTCCACCACCTGTACTACCTTCCATGCTTCCTCAAACTCCTCTCCAACCTCAATATCGGTGCTAGTAGTAGCATGATCAAAAATATTACACTTAGTAGAACTAGAACGCATTTTCCAAACCCCACGAGAACTACTTCCCTCACGAGTCACCATGTGCCATGCTTGGTCTCGATGGTTCGCTTCCTTCAACTCCCGGTCTCAACTACCATATCTTCATTGGAACCAACACCCCGAACTCCACTAGACAACGATCTCACCATTTTGTACTAGTGATTCGGCCATTTGTACTAGTGATTCGCCATGATTTTACAAGATAATATAATCTCGTGAGAGATTCACCAAAAAAATTATATATACATATTATATTATTAATAAAATCGCTTCCATTTTTCCTATGTATCATGGGAATTCACCCATTTATTATACATATAAATTTACAGGGGTTCTTAAAATTTTCCTTGGAAATCACCACCCACGAGTTTATCTATCCCCTCTTACATCGAGACCATACATTCGAACCACATACACCTTGTGGTCTTTAAATTGATGCACAATGTTTTGGTAAGGGGGAATCCATATTTAAGAGTCTAGGAGAAGAAATTTCTACAACCCTCATAGTAGCATTCGGTTGTGTCGACTCTAGTACCATCATTCTTCCCCGCTTAGAATAACCTCTAGAGTCCCATATCACTTCGCATCAATCTAAGGATGATCTCCCTTATCATTCCTTCCTCTTACATCAACAACCCATTCCGATAAACATTGTTGTTGACCAACCTCGTGGGTATTCTAGGAGAACACCGCTTCATTATCTCTAAATCCACTCTTTGGGATCGTGACACCATGTATGCCAACCCAAAAACTTAGTCCATTTTTCTTCATATATGTAGTACCAAAAATAGATTGGTAATCCTCCATTCCCTTTCTTGGACTCGCATAGCCATAACGAAAAAAATGGTGCACCACATCATTAAAATGTGTTTAGATTCCCCTTTTTCTAAATACATTTTGGCATGGCCATAACATGCTTGGGGGGGCACCTATGCCCCCCAACCATAAAAATCCCGTATCTCACCTAAAAAACAACACCTGAGAACCCCCTTTTCTCCGACGAGTTTCATTTTTTCAAGTCATTTTCTCGACATGTCACATTTTTCTCGCCCGCACCTACTACCCTGGTGTCGATACGTACCCCAAAAAGTGTGACCCACCGTTCTTCGACTCGCTTGCATAATCTGAAACTTTAGTCCACCGAATCGAAAGAGTATGGCTAGGCCTCTTACCCGCAACTCGACGGATCTTGGTTCTAATGGTCAGCCTTGTTCGCTACAATTGCCGTAATATTTAGGGCCTTTTCTCTCTCCACATTCACAACAACTACACTTTGCAAATGAATCAAATTGGAGGCAAAATGCCTTATCAAAAGAGAAACCCCATATTTTTCTTTTCGTCAGCTGCGACCAAACCGTAGCTTGGCTTTGAAAAATCTATCAGCACCATTGGAAAGCTCTCACCACACTCTCAAATGGGTATCCTTTATTTTTTTGTGATTTGATATTTCATCCACCGACACATTTTTTCCAAGAAGGGTCACTTCACCACTCCTCAAAATTGAATTTCTTCACCGGAAACACTTGTACTTGGGGCACCACTTTGCCTTCATACTTTTCCATGCTCGTGTCGATTTTTGTCAGTGAGTAACCATATTGTACTCATGTTTTTATGGTCCCCACCATGCCCTCGTTCCGTGTGGAAACATCAGCGAGTCGCCCCTATTTAGAGCATCCGAGTTGAGTCATCATCGCATCCATGGAGTCTATCCTGCGAGTCCTTTTGTATCCCACTATAGTCCTTCATCACTCATTTCTTTTTTCCTCTCTCGTGTCGCACATTTTGGCCTTCTACCACATCGTCCCCTATCCCCTCTCAGTATTATGTCGCCCTTTCATGAGGTCATCCATGCCCTTTATGCTCTAACAAGGAATTCGTCGACCTACTACTCATTACCCCCCATTCCACCATTTCCATGATGTTAGTTTATTAGTTTCTCTTCTATTATCTCACATTCCTTATTTGAGGATCCCTTGTTGCCTCGGGCCTATGGCGGACCTTCTTTTGTCTACATCAACTTATTCATTACACAAGACATGCCTAGAGGGAGGTGTACCTTGGTTCTAGCTTCCACTCTTGTTCTGGGTGCCTCGGATCAGGGAAAAGGGACCCTTTATTACCCTTTGACTTGATGGTTTCTCACCCAGCATCTCTTACGTGATGATCGAGATCCGTATACTCGATGGTTCAAAGATGCAGCGGATTGTACTGGTGATTCTAGGGTGTTTGTGAGATGTTTCGGGACCTCATGAGGGTGGACCTTTAGATAGCCCCTCGCATGCCCGCATGACCTCTCTATTACAGCCTTGGATGTAGCTCCGTACATTTGATGTTTTCGGCCTTGGCCGCTTGTAGCATCTTTTATTTTTTCATGTATCTTTCGTATTTTTTTGAGCCCTTTCCCTCGTTTTGCAGTGGACCTCTTTGGTTGTACTTATATCTCATGTACTTAGATATTATTGAATAAGTCATGGATGTCGTCCCTGTGCATAGTATGTATGTGGGATCCATTATCACATTTTATCCGGCCCATGTTTATGCTATCATGTACTATATAGTTCTACCCCTTGTTTACTCGGATGCATTATTATTCGTACTTTGTTATCCCGGTGGGCATTGGTATGCCTCCCCCACCTCATGTAGAACGGTACTCACTCATAAAAGAGACCCGTCGCACTTGTAAGTCTTGCCTCCTTAGGGTCTTCTCCTCTCACGCTTTAGTCTACCTTATATTCCTCTCTCTAAATCCCCCTTCGGTGTTTATTGATTGAGTTCTTACAATGTACTTAGGTCATATGGGATTATCTCCTAATGCTCGCACGTTGGGGCCAACTCATATCACCAATTTTTGGTCATCTAACATGTTACTATTAGATGGACCAAAGTACATCATTTAAGACCAATTTTACCCTAAGTAAAATTGCTTTCACTATGAAAATAACTTAGTAAGCCATTAATTATTAAGTTGCTTATGGTCTAAATAGGAAACCCCATGAGGAAATATCGAATAAATCTTTATTTGTTTGATTTTCCTCAATGGATAATTAATTAAAAAGCAATTTAATTAATATTCCCCGGTCATATTTAACCTAAAAACATGAAAATTAATTAGATAAATCACTATTTATCTTATTATTTTCTAGGAATAGTTATTTAAAACATTATTTAAATAACATTCCTTTGTTAAATTTGACCTAAATCATTTATAAATAATTGAATAAATCACTATTTATTTAATTATTACTCAACCAACTCTCTTAAAATAATAAATAAATCATTTATTTATTTATTATTTACAAATAAAGAGATTTCACCAAATTCAAATTCTTTTTTCCCTCCAACAAAAATAATAAAATATTCCATAAAGTTGGTTAATAATATTCCATAGATTTGGTTAATAATATTTTAATCATGCACCAATATCTAGAATAACTCAATATTTTGTTATAAATAGAATGGTTTTTCCATCCGTTCACTACCTTTTGTTGCCCAAAGATCGCTCCGGATCTATACTTTTGGTCCGACTTTGATCCTCCATCATTGTCATATTTTGCTACCATTTTTGCCTGGGGAGCTCCCTTTGAGTTCCATTTTTGCCCCGGGTTTTCTACATCATCAAGAGAGAGAGACTCCGAGATCTGGGAAGTACTCGAGGACATACTATAACCCATCCCATTGAGGGGGACTAGTATGTTCCCTTCCCAATGTCATAAATACAAAATTCTTTAAAAAATATTCTTGTCTTGTGTATTGGATGCATGGAGCAAATCTTGCTTTTATTTGTTATTTAATGTCTTTAGCTACATAGATCTAGATTTTATAGCATTTTTGTATTGGTCAACTAACTACAGATCTAAAGAAATTGATGTACCATCTTTGATGTTAGGGTTGTTTTTTTATGAACAACTAAAGTGGGATTTTTTCATATGCTTGCGATTAGAATTCACACTAACAACATGAATGACAATGGATGTCGATCCATCTGTGTGTGATTAATGCTATTATGAAATATCTTGTTAAAACCTTCGAATTCATGTTTGACAAATTTTTTTTGGAAATAGACTTATGTATTTAACCTTGTAAGTTGATTTGTTGCAACTTTTTTGGAATGCCATTGCTTGAGACCAATTTTTAGGGGTAATACCTAGATTCACTAGATTTTTATTATTATACCTTAATGAAAATTATTGAAGCATATTTTTGCATTCTTATTTACTTATTAGTAACAACATGATTACAATTCTTTTGATAACAAGTATGCTCTTATGGTGGATTATAGAAGTGAGCTTCAATGTTGTATTCTATAACTACCTCATTATGGAAATAGGGGTTAAAATCAAGAGAGAGGGTCTAAATTATATCATTTTACATTTATAAATATAAAATACTTTAAAAATTACTTGAATTTAGGTTATATACAATATGCACCAATATTCTCAACTTCTTTTCAATATGTTTGAGTAAAACAAAATTGGTGAAACCACATGACATTTTCTCGATTTCATCTTCCTTACATATTAACGAATGTTGGGCCAACAATTCTTAACTAGGAAAAAATCTTAAGAGACTTACTATTACCATAAAATCAATCATGGTTTCATGATATGCTATGAATGATTTGGGATATTTTTATATAGGCTGCAATGAGAAATCTAATTATGAATTGATATCCATATATCCTTGTGGGGTTTGCTTGAAAATACTCTTTTGATCATAATGCTTTATTTTAAAGATGGTAAAATTCTATGATTACTAAATACAAGTTAGGTATCATTTATAGCAAGTAAATAATTTGTGTAACCACTTTAATCCTATAAGAATGTCCCAAAGATATCATAATGAAGGGAGACGTTCGCGAACATAAAACTAATACGAAATCACATTTTGTTTATGATTCTCAAGGTTTTCACCTTTTCCCTAATTACAACAATGGATTGTTACATAGTGAAAAAGGATGGAGGATGCATGTCAACCATTTAATATAATTTTTACAAATCTTGGAAGAATGTTACCCAACTATTTTTTGAAATGGAAACCATAAAATTGGCGCTATTTCCTTCTTCCTCTCATGGGGTCACGCTAGCTTCATCCTCTCTA